>OY796894.1:8346532-8414091 GCA_963680785.1 Diplosoma virens | reverse complement strand
TTAACGCATTTTTAATGCAAACTTTTTATATTTACCCATTATTTTCAAACAATAGAGCAAGCTACGTAAAAAACACTTTTTCTTTGGCAATAAAATTCATTTATCGATTAACCTTACAACCGTAGTTTTTCTCTTGTTTTTTCTTGTTGTTATTTTACGCTTTTTCGCCGGAATTCAAGCGCTTCGTTTAAACTGTATTTTTTAATTTTTTTTATTTATTTATTTATTTTGTTTTTCAGATTTTTAACCGCCCCCTGACGAGCCCAGGCAGGCGAAACAGTCTGTTGGGGCAAATAAAATTAATGTTAAATTAAAAAAATTTTGTGGTCTGTAAGTTAATTATATATATATATTATATTTATTAAACACTACACTTTATAAGTTAAAACCACAACAGTCTGTTTCATCCTATTGAATCGTCAGGTGGTCACTAGAAAATCAAAAATATATAGTTATTTGTGGTGAAAATAATACGGTTGAAATAAATTACACGTAGTTATTAATGCAAATAATGCAGCTCCTGTGACGTCATACAAGAAAAATAACTCAAAATATAGAAAATGCTTGTATAGAAGTTTGCATCCAAATAAAGGTGAGGGATGGCGAGTTAGGCGTATTGTAAAAAGTATAAAAGGAGGGGAGAAAATCTACAAGGCAATGAAAAATGAAAAGGTTACGTATGAGGTGAAAAAGTTAAGTAAGTGAAGTAGAGTGCAAATGATAGCGGATTGAAATGACGGACAAAAAAGGTAATTTAATTAATTTGAATTTGTGCTTATAGCGATGTTTTCCGGTAAGCTTCGATCGTTAGTAGGGTGTTGATGATTTGATAGTAGTGGTCTGATTCAAACGTAAAATAATTCTAATATTGAGATAGATAAAGTCGCGAATAATTACGAAAAGTTTTTTAATTTAAATTTGTTTTTATGACGGCATTTTCCATTTAGTTCCGATCTTTTGTTCAGCATTGTGGTAGGGTTTGCTCGGAGGATGAAAAATTTTTCTGCTAAGCAGAGGTTGCACCATCTAGCGCCCGGATGGTATGGTGTGGTGCGGGTCGCGATGCTCCATTCAATGGAGGGGTTCTTTCCTGTGTCTTTAGCTTGCCAAAAAGCCTTAGATAGCTCGGTGGCATTAGATTTTTGCCGGAATTTAAAGCTCTGAGTATGGTTGTAGAAGCGAGCTTTAAATTCGGTTTCGCTACAACCATAATAATTTTTGGCAATGCCATCTGTTGTTAGGGTGGCTTTGTAAATTATGGAGCTTTCGCGGCATTGTCCCTTCATCGGGCAGCTGGTTTTATCCCTGCAGTTGCAAGGTGGCACAGTGCTGGCAGGTTCAGTTCTTTGGGCAAGGAGTGCTTTATTGTGTCTGGAAATTATAGCTGCCATGTTGGGCATGCAGCTATAGCTCAGTTTGACGTTGTTTTTATTACATATTTTGTGCAAGCGGTGATGGGGAGGGAAGTGTTTCTCGAGTAAGTGAAGGAAGACCTTTTCGATGTTAGTCTTTACATGTTCGCTGAATGGTGGGTTGAACTACACTATGTTCCGCTTTCTGGATTTCTTTTTATGGGAGTCGGATGGGGTGATGTACTGCAGTCCAGCGGGATGTCCACTTCTTTGCATAGCCGCTTCGTATTCCGGGATAGCTCTGGTGAATTCCTCGCGGTTGTACGAGAGCGATGAGAGACGGTCAGCAAGCATCGATGGGAGTTGTTTCTTTATAGCGGTCGGGTGGTTTGAATGTTGGTGGATATAGATTGGTTGGTCGTTAGGTTTGCGGTAGGGCCAATATTTCCTTGATTTCAAGTTGAAGGTAACATCGAGGAAATTGGTTTGAACTAGATTGGTTTCAGCTGTGATGTTTAAGCCGTGCTAGTGAAATAGCTTGATGATTTTTTTCTTTATGCGTTCCGAGGTGGGGCCCAAAGCATTTTCTAGAATGGCCAAACCGTCGTCTCTATAAAGGCCGATGTTCTTGATATCTACAAGTTGGGATAATTGGTGAAGGATAAACAGGCCAACCAACTCACATACTTCCGCTCCATCATAGGATCCCATAGTGACGTCAAAAAGTGAGCCGTTCTTTTTGATCCAAGTACTGTCCTTGCTGAAAAGTAGAGATTTTCTGCAGTGATAAATGATTCTCCTGTCGTCGTTGCTGATTTTTACAAATTGTTTGGCGAAAGTAATAGCTTCGTCAAGCAGTTTCTCCGAGATGGAAGGGTAAAAATCGACGACATCAAATGATAAAAACTTGCATCTTTTTTTGTAAGGGAAGTTCTTAAACCATGAAATTACTGCGGGAGTATCTTGATTCTTTCGATGACTGGTCCTGATTTACTGTTTATTACTGCCAGGCCATCGTCTCTGTATAGTCCCAGGTGTTGATTTTTTATGGTTTTTAGGTGTTGATTTTATGATAATAAAACCATAAAAAATCTTCATGCAACTTAAAAAACTTCATGCAATTTAAAAAATTGTGCAACACGCAACTCCATACCAATGTGGTTCAAAAACATGCAACTTATGCTTATCAGAAAAATTACAAATATTCCAGGCTGACCCAAATAAATTACTAAATAAACGCTCGGAGTTGGTCTCAAAATGTCGACATCGAAGTAAATTTAAATTACGAAGTTTTAATTACGCTGGCAGTTAATAAATATATTTACAAACTCGGTTTACCTTATTTTTACATCGCACCTTTGTCCACTTACTTGATCAGCAAATAAATCAATCCATCTCTACACTACATACTTATCGAACTAAAAATATTCTTAAATTATACCCTGTAAAAAAATTTACTGTTTTAATTTTTAATTCATATCCTAATAATTGTCATTTTAAACGCATTTCTTTAGCATCTTTTTATCGTATTTCCAATGTACAGACTATTTAATTTAATTTTAACGCATTTTTAATGCAAACTTTTTATATTTACCCATTATTTTCAAACAATAGAGCAAGCTACGTAAAAAACACTTTTTCTTTGGCAATAAAATTCATTTATCGATTAACCTTACAACCGTAGTTTTTCTCTTGTTTTTTCTTGTTGTTATTTTACGCTTTTTCGCCGGAATTCAAGCGCTTTGTTTAAACTGTATTTTTTTTATTTATTTATTTATTTTGTTTTTCAGATTTTTAACCGCCCCCTGACGAGCCCAGGCAGGCAAAACAGTCTGTTGGGGCAAATAAAATTAATGTTAAATTAAAAAATTTTGTGGTCTGTAAGTTAATTATATATATTTGAATATTTTTTGGTCGGTGCTCATCAGGAAAGTTTCTTCAAAAAAACAAAAAACATTTTAAAAAATTTCTAATTTGCTCCTGGATGAAAACTAGTTGAGCACTTTATTTGGTGGTTATCAGAACAGATCACAACCATGAACTTTGAAAAAATAAACCTTGGATATTCCGTGAAAAACATCCCAATCCCACCTAAAAAATTATATTTAAAATTTATGTTAGACAAAGTTGAGAGTTTTATTAAGCGATTGCGGTGGAAAGCGTTTTATTTCGACAAGAAACAATTAAACCAAGATGAAGAGCCTCTTAACACCTACGGATTTAGAAGTGAAAAAACACCGCCAACAAACAATGACTTAATCCGGTTTGAAAACGATCTTTATGAATTGATTCGCAACTTAAGATACCGTAAAGTCACTAACAACTTTCAAAAAAATTTACTGAAAGACATAGCATCGTTAAATTCTTCACAAAACATAATCGTCCCCGCTGATAAAACTACAAATCTATATGGCGTTGAAATCGACAACTACAAAAAACTACTCCGGGACAACATTACAGCAACCTACCAAAAAACAGAAGATTCAACAGTTGCAAAAATTAACAAAGAAGCTAAAGCCATAGCCAGCAAACTCAAACTTGACGACCGCATTGAACGTTTTCCAACTCGAAAAGCATTCATCACTCTCAAAGACCACAAACCTAATTTTGTTAACAACCCAAAATGCCGCCTCATCAACCCTGCAAAATTGGAAATCGGAATGATCAGTAAAAAATGTTTAGACAAAATAAATAAGGTAATTCGCTCTAAAACTAACCTTTATCAATGGAGAAATACATCCGAGGTAATATCTTGGTTCAAAAACATATCAAACAAATACAATTGCAAATTTATAAAGTTTGACATCATTGAATTCTACCCATCCATAACCGAAAATTTACTGAAAAAATCTATTAACTTTGCAAAAGAATACGTCAATATTGATGATGACACTATCAACATCATTATGCACTGCAGAAAATCTGTATTATTTGGCGATCAAAGTACGTGGACAAAGAAAAACGGCAACTTTTTTGACGTAACAATGGGCTCATACGATGGGGCAGAAATATGTGAATTAGTTGGACTGTATCTTTTACACGAACTTAATAAAACCATAAAAAATCAACACCTGGGACTATACAGAGACGATGGCCTGGCAGTAATAAACAGTAAATCAGGACCAGTCATCGAAAGAATCAAGAAAATCATATCATCAATTTTTCAAAACAACGGTCTCAAGATAACAACAGAATCCAATCTTTTACAAACTGATTTTTTAGATATCACCCTAAATTTAACTACAGGTAAATACTGGCCATACCGCAAACCCGGAGACATACCCCTTTATATAAATGCAAAATCGAATCACCCCCCCAATATAAAAAAACAATTACCCAAAATGATATCATCACGCTTATCTACAAATTCATACAGCTTACAAGAATTTGATAAAACAATCCCAGAATATCAACTAGCCCTTGAAAAAAGCGGATACAGAGAAAAATTAACTTATGTAAAAGAAGAACCAAAACAAACAGATCAATTCAACTCAACCTCAAAAAACCGATCAAGAAACAGAACAAGAAAGATTATTTGGTTCAACCCTCCTTTCAATGATGAAGTCACCACTAATATTGGCAAAGAATTTTTTACCCTTCTCAATAAACACTTCCCACGAAGCAATAAATACCACAAAATTTTTAACAAAAACAACATAAAACTGAGCTATAGTTGCATGCCAAATATGAAATCTATAATAAATAAGCAAAACACTTCACGCCTAAACAACTCGGACAACAAAGTAGACGCCAAACAATGCAATTGCAGATCAGATAAAAAATCAGCCCATTTAACGGAAAATGTTGCAGAAACTCAATAGTTTATAAAGCTTCCCTAAAAACTGGTGAAACTGACAAGTTTTATTACGGCAGCTGCGAAACATCATTTAAACTCCGATATAATAACCATAACCAATCTTTTAAAGATAATAGAAAAATTAACTCTACCGAACTATCTAAAGCCGTTTGGAAATTAAAACAATCAGGACTATCGCCAGAAATAAGATGGAAAATTGTACAACACGCAACTCCATACCAATGTGGTTCAAAAACATGCAACTTATGCTTATCAGAAAAATTACAAATATTCCAGGCTGACCCAAATAAATTACTAAATAAACGCTCGGAGTTGGTCTCAAAATGTCGACATCGAAGTAAATTTAAATTACGAAGTTTTAATTACGCTGGCAGTTAATAAATATATTTACAAACTCGGTTTACCTTATTTTTACATCACACCTTTGTCCACTTACTTGATCAACAAATAAATCAATCCATCTCTACACTACATACTTATCGAACTAAAAATATTCTTAAATTATACCCTGTAAAAAAATTTACTGTTTTTTAATTCATATCCTAATAATTGTCATTTTAAACGCATTTCTTTAGCATCTTTTTATCGTATTTCCAATGTACAGACTATTTAATTTAATTTTAACGCATTTTTAATGCAAACTTTTTATATTTATCCATTATTTTCAAACAATAGAGCAAGCTACGTAAAAAACACTTTTTCTTTGGCAATAAAATTCATTTATCGATTAACCTTACAACCGTAGTTTTTCTCTTGTTTTTTCTTGTTGTTGTTTTACGCTTTTTCGCCGGAATTCAAGCGCTTCGTTTAAACTGTATTTTTTTTATTTATTTATTTATTTTGTTTTTCAGATTTATAACCGCCCCCTGACGAGCCCAGGCAGGCGAAACAGTCTGTTGGGGCAAATAAAATTAATGTTAAATTAAAAAAATTTTGTGGTCTGTAAGTTAATTATCTAACCGCTCTGACTCGACGTCATTGAGCACTTTCCTGATGAGCACCGACCAAAAAAAATTTTGAAAAAATTTCTATATATCTATTATATTTATTTAACACTACACTTTATAAGTTAAAACCACAACAGTCTGTTTCATCCTATTGAATCGTCAGGTGGTCCCTAGAAAATCAAAAATATATAGTTATAATACGCTTGAAATAAATTACACGTAGTTAGTAATGCAAATAATGCAGCTCCTGTGACGTCATACAATGAAAATAACTCAAAAATATAGAAAATGCTTGTATAGAAGTTTGCATTCATTTAAAGGTGAGGGATGGCGAGTTAGGCGTATTGTAAAAAGTTTAAAAGGAGGAACTATAAAAAAAAAACTTTGCTGTTTCAGTTTTAATTCGTATCCTAATAATTGTCATTTTTAAACGCGTTTTTTTAGCATCTTTTTATCGTATTTCCAATGTACAGACTATTTAATTTAATTTTAACGCATTTTTAATGCAAACTTTTTATATTTATCCATTATTTTCAAACAATAGAGCAAGCTACGTAAAAAACACTTTTTCTTTGGCAATAAAATTCATTTATCGATTAATATTACAACCGTAGTTTTTCTCTTGTTGTTGTTTTACGCTTTTTCGGAATTCAAGCGCTTTGTTTAAACTGTATTTTTATTTATTTATTTTGTTTTTCAGATTTATAACCGCCCCTTGACGAGCCCAGGCAGGCAAAACAGTCTGTTGGGGCAAATAAAATTAATGTTAAATTAAAAAATTTTGTGGTCTGTAAATTAATTATCTAACCGCTCCGACTCGACGTCATTGAGCACTTTCCTGATGAACACCGGCCAAAAATTTTTAAAAATTTCTAAAAATTTATAAGTATATATATATACATATACGTATATATCTGTATGCTTTACTTCGCCGGTACAGAGCTCAATAACCCGATAGCTAGAGCAGTACTTATTAATGAAAGCACTAAAATAGAATAAAAATTTAAAATTTAAAATCCACAACAGCCTGTTTCGCCAAAGACGGCTCATCAGGTGGAATCTGTAAAGTAAAAAAACGTAGAATAAAAATATTAAAAAAATATACTAAACAATATGAAAAAATAATAAAAATTATAAAAATTATATAAAATATAAAAAATAAAAGACGGAAATATTCTTATATTGACTGCCACTTAAATTATCCACTAAAACAAATAACCCTCTGAGAAATTGTCAACAGTTACACATACAAGTCGGCTAAGTCCGCACTGAGCATACAGAATTTGGTCTGATTCAAAACAACAAGAAAACAACAACACTGCATAAAAACGTCATACGGTAGAAATCATAAAGAAACAAAGAGATAGAAGTAAGGTTTGGTCAGGTGACACAAAAAAGAAGCGGGAAGAGTAAGTCGAAAAGATTTAACTGAAATTGCGTAATTTAAATTTGTTCACATAGCGACAATTTCCGTTGAGTTCCGTTCTTTTATTGAGCGTTGAGCCTGCATCCGCCTGCAAGATTGTAAGCTTTTCTTGGCATAAATTGCAAGATTTTGCCCCCGGTCGGTATGGGGCTGTACAGTATGTGTCACGATGCTCCATTTTATGCGGAGGTTTTTTCCCGCGTCTTTAACCTGCCAAAAAGCTTTGGAGAGTTCGGTGGCGTTGCTCTTTCTCCGGTATTTAAAGCTTTGGTTATGGTTGTAGAAACGGCTTTAAACTCCGTTTCACAACAACCATAATAATTGTTGGCGGCGTTGCCTGATATTAAGCATGCTTTATAGACAACAGAGCTTTCGCGGCATTTTCCCTCTAACGGACAACTGACTTTGTTTTTACAATTGCACGGTGGTGTGGTACTATTTGCATTAGTCTTGTTGGATAGCACGATTTTATTATGCCTCGATATAGCCATGTTTGGCATACAGCTGTAACTCACTTTGACGTTGAATTTGTTGCAGATCTTGTGCAGTTGGTAATGAAGAGGGAAGTGTTTAGCGAGCAGTCGCAAGAACTCCTTGCCGATGTTGGTTTTGACATGCTGGCTAAACGGTGGGTTAAACCACGTAATGTTTCGTTTTTTCTTCTTCTTTTTCTTGGAGCCAAGGTTATCTGCATACTCCAGCTTACCAGTGTGTTCGCTTCGCTGCATAGCCTCTACGTACTCCGGGACTGCATTGGAAAATTCCTTGCTGTCGCATGAGAGTTGCAATAGCCGAGTAGCGAGCATTAGAGGCAGTTGCTTCTTAATAACTGGCGGATGGTTAGATAAACGGTGTATATACAGAGGTTGGTCGTTGGGCTTGCGAAAGGGCCAGTATCTTCCCACTTCAGGTCTAAGGTCGTCGTCGTCGTCGTCGTCGTTTGAAGGGTATCCACTCCAGGTCAGACATAAACAGGACTGGGGCCGAGGGTTTATCCTTTTACTACCCCAGATTGCTGCACTGCCTGGATCAGATGCTGGCAGTGATGTCATTAAGCCAGCATCGAGTTTCGTCATCCAAAACCGTCAGACCTCGTACTCCATGTGGTGCCCGATGTATAGGGCACGCTGTTAGTACATGGTCTGCGGTTTGATCTGAGGCGCCACACTCGCAATTCGGTGAAGGAGCGAGACCCCATTTGTGCATGGACGAATGGAATCGCCCAACACCAGTCCGCAGGCGGTTGAGCTTAACCCAAGCTGCTCGGGGTAAGCCCATCCCAACAGGCCTGGCACCGGTCTTGGGCACAAAAGCACGGAGCCTGGAAGCACCTTTGAAGTACTCCGTTTTCCATTTAAAATTTGTCCATTTAGAGGCGCGGATGTCAAGTCTGGCAAGGTTGTCCAAAAGATTCCGCGAAGCTGGCACAAACGGGCGTCTGGATCTTAGTCTTACTTGGCGAGTATCTGAGGACCCACTTAAGAGACCATACAAGATATGATCGGGGTTCAGAGATCCACGGTGAGCCAAGGAGAGTGTCGCTCCCATTCGGCGAACCTCAGCTGGCTGGATGCCTGAGAGTACAGGTAGGTGGTCCGTTGGAGTGGGACGCAGGCATCCAGTAACTATGCGCAAGGCGTCATTCAAGACACTGTCGATGAGGCGAGTGTGAGCACTGCGACACCATACTGGCGCACAGTACTCAGCTGTTGAGTAGACTAGAAACAAGGTGGCTATGCGTAGTGTTTTAGCACCAGCACCCCATCCCGAGCCCACGAGTCACCTCAGCAGTGTGACGCGCGAAGATAGTTTTCTGCGCAATGCCACTAGATGGTGACGAAACGTGAGCAATCTGTCCAGTTTTACCCCAAGATAAGAAGGGGTTGGACAGAGCGGTAAAAGTCTATCATTGTTGTAGACCTTTAGCTCACGCTTGGCCTCTCGGTTATTTAAATGAAAGGCTGTCGTCACCGTCTTAGTGTGACTGAGCTTCAACCTCCAAGTCTGGAGATACGCTGAAAGTGTAGACATGTCTTGGCTTAAGGTCCCTTCCAAGTCCTTCCAGTTTCCAGAAGAATGCAACAATGATAGATCATTAGCATAAGTAAACTTTCTGGAAATCATGGAAGGAAGATCGTACGTATAGATGTTAAATAGGAGGGGAGCCAAGACCGATCCCTGATGAACGCCATTTTTAAGACGGCGTAGCCTGCTTTGCTTGCTGTCACCGGTGGTAAGGGTGAAACTTCGATTTCGGACAAGCTCCATGATCATTTTGACCATGTGCTTATCCCGAAGTAGTCTCAGCAGCTTGCAGGTAAGGCCACGGTGCCAGAGAGTGTCATAAGAAGCTGTCAGATCGATAAATACGGCACCGGCCTTCTTTTTAGCCTCGAAAGAATCCTCGATGTTCTGGGTTAGCAGAACAGCTTGATCTACGGTGGACTTCCCGCGTCGGAACCCAGCCTGCTCTTTAGGGAGCGGTGGATCGATTAATGGTTTAGCGCGGGCGTAGATAAGCCTCTCGAGGATCTTGTAGGGGACACAGAGCAGAGATATCGGTCGATAACTCTTTGGGTCCCTCACGGGCTTTCCTGGTTTTGGGATCGTGACCACAAGCACTCTTCTCCAGATCTTGAAAATTTTGAGTCGGCGCAAACAGGAAGAAATGAAGTCACGTAACCACGATTTCAAAGCAGCTCCGGCATGGAGTATAAGCTCGGGGCAGATGGAATCAGGTCCCGGAGCTTTACCTGGTTTTAAATGTTGAAGGGCAGCAGTAAATTCTCTCTGTGAAAAATTGTCAGAAATATTTACTGCGTCTGGTGTTGTGGCCCTCCAACGGTCAGACACTTCTTGAGAGACAAATCGAGATGACTTGCGGTCAACAGCCTCGTATTTCCCATTTCTAACCAGCTGAGATGCAATAGCATTGGCTGAAACGGGACAGTGACGAGGAGAGTGTCGTGACCTACCAGTAAGGTTGCTCAAAATACTCCATGCTTTTTGACTAGAGTGTGAGAAATCAATGCTCCGAACTGCTTCGGACCATTGATCTCTCCTCTTTCTGTGAAGCTTGGCAAGCAGAGCTGTAGCAGCCAAACTTGAGTCGTCTCCCTGAGGAGACTGAAGAAAGGTTTTATAGAGGGATTCACACTCAGCATCCCAACACGGAATGTAGGTATTTTGATACCCGCGTGGGATAGTCTTTTTGGCTGCTTTCTTAATGGTGTTACAGAAGTCCTGGTAAGCCACATCCACATCAAGTGTATCAGGCGGCAACAAAGTCTTTGCGCATTTATTCGTCAAAGCAATGTAGTGACTCCATTTGGCCTTGCGGAAGTTCCATCGCTTAACAGGCATGCTTGGCACTGCCATAGCAAACCTTGGTGGTGTAATAAGCGAAGGTCAATGTTGTGACCTGGGGAACTTGTCAAGAACAAGTCTATCCGGTAAGCGACTGTTTGGACCTACGCTAGCAAAAGCTAGATCTGGTTGGTACCAGTGTTCCAGCAGCCGGAATAAAAACTGGCAGCGTCCTTGGTATTATATAAGAGGGCAAGACAATTAATACTTGCCCAGCCAGCCAAGCACTCACCGTCCGGACTGTTGTCATCGTAACCCCAGTCAGCATGACAACAGTTAAAATCGCCAGCGTTAAGACAGGGGTGAGGAAACACTGGGAGATCCAGGGTTTGCAATCGCGTTGGCGGTGGCTTGTAGACGTTGACTATATTATAGCCATCAACGTCCACACACAGCCACTCGATCTCCGATGTCGGTGGAGATTGGTCCAAAAGCGTGTATCTCAGTCGCTCGTGGACAAACGTGGCAAGGCCATGCTTCCTGCTTAAAGAAGACCCAGGTAGTTGGTAGTTTGGAAGTACCAACTTCTCTGCATCAATGCAGTGGGTCTCCTGCAGTAAGATGACGAGTGCCTCAGACTGCATAGCGAGGTGATGAAGAACGTTCATCTTGCTTGCAGTGAGGCCTTCGATGTTCAGCTGAAGAATAGTAGGTCTTCGGAACTTGTTGGCAATGTGCCCTGAAAAGGGCAATTTTATCCTAACATTGCCCCGTCCTGAAAAGGACGTTTGACGATTAGCAGACCCACACTGAACATCGGAATGGGTGGATACCCTTCCGTTTTGGTAGGTTCGGTTTCGGTTTGTCATTTTTAAAATCAATGAACAGACTTACTAACGGCCCAGGCTGCGTGAAAGCACCTACAATCTGGGCCTAAGGTAATGTCAAGGAAATCAGTTTGGACAAGATTGGTTTCTGCTGTTATCTTTAAGCCGTGGTGTTGAAAGAGCTTTATGATCCGTTTTTTAATACGCTCTGAGCTTGGACCAGATGCATTTCCAGGATCGCCAAACCGTCGTCTCTGTAGAGGCCGATGTTGTTGCTTCCGACAAGCTGCGTCAAGTTGTTCAGAAGAAAGAGGCCAACCAGTTTGCATATCTCGGCTCCATCAAAAGAACCCATCGCAACGTCAAATAGTGAGCCATTCTTTTTTATCCAGGCACCATCCCTGCTAAACAGAAGTGATTTTCTGCAATGCAGAATTATGCTGACTTCGTCATCATTGGTTTCTATAAACTGTCTTGCAAAATCGATGGCATCTGTGAGCAATTGTTCTGAAATAGGAGGCTAAAAATCTATGACGTCAAAAGAAGGAATTTGCATTTCTCCTTGCTGGGGAAGTTATTGAATTATGAAATCACAGCCGTAGTATTACGCCATTGTTGCAGACCTGTTGATTAACGAATTGAAATATTGACATTATCCAGAAGGTGTTTGCTAACTTTCCCAAGGTTCGATTTGTTGGGGTTTATGAATCTGCATTTGGGGTTGGTGGAAAAGTTTGACTTATGGTCTTTCAAAGTTATAAACGCTGGTTTTTCCGGTAATTGTTCAATGCGGTTGTCTAATTTAAGATTTTTTGCTAGTTGTTTTGCCTCCAAATTGATTTGCCTAACGATGTTTCCATTGGACTTCCGGTATTTGGTTGTGATGTTATCTTGTAGCAATTTCTCATAGTTGTTAACTTCAACCTTATAAAGATTCGTAATTTTGTCAGCAGGGACGAACAGATCTGGCGACGAATTGATGGTTTTCACGTCGCAGGCCAATTTATTTTGGAAGGGATTTGAAACTTTACGAAACGAAATTGGCTGGGCCATGCAATAAAGGTAGGCTTCAAAATCTGCAAGATCATTGATTTGGGGCTGGGTTCTTTCTGATTTAAAACCGTAGTTGTTACTGTCTTCATCTTGTGCATGCTCATCATGATGGTCAAAATAGTAGGCCCTCCACCGAAGTCGTCTAATGAAACTGTTTAGCTTTGAAATGTTTTTCATCGAATAGCAAAAATTAATTTTTATCCATTGTAGTGTTACAGGCTTGGTAAAATAGAGAGCTCAACTGGTAGCAGGAGCCTAAATATATATCTGTATGCTTTACTTCGCCGGTACAGAGCTTAACAACCCGATAGCTAGAGCAGTATTTATTAATGAAAGCACTAAAATAGAATAAAAATTTAAAATTTAAAATCCACAACAGCCTGTTTCGCCAAAGACGGCTCATCAGGTGGAATCTGTAAAGTAAAAAAACATAGAATAAAAATATTAAAAAAATATACTAAACAATATGAAAAAATAATAAAAATTATAAAAATTATAAAAAAATATAAAAAATAAAAGACGGAAATATTCTTATATTGACTGCCACTTAAAATGCTCCAAGAAAAAGAAGAAAAAACGAAACATTACGTGGTTTAACCCACCGTTTAGCCAGCATGTCAAAACCAACATCGGCAAGGAATTCTTGCGACTGCTCGCTAAACACTTCCCTCTTCATCACCAACTGCACAAGATCTGCAACAAATTCAACGTCAAAGTGAGTTACAGCTGTATGCCAAACATGGCTATATCGAGGCATAATAAAATCGTGCTATCCAACAAGACTAATGCAAATAGTACCACACCACCGTGCAATTGTAAAAACAAAGTCAGTTGTCCGTTAGAGGGAAAATGCCGCGAAAGCTCTGTTGTCTATAAAGCATGCTTAATATCAGGCAACGCCGCCAACAATTATTATGGTTGTTGTGAAACGGAGTTTAAAGCCGTTTCTACAACCATAACCAAAGCTTTAAATACCGGAGAAAGAGCAACGCCACCGAACTCTCCAAAGCTTTTTGGCAGGTTAAAGACGCGGGAAAAAACCTCCGCATAAAATGGAGCATCGTGACACATACTGTACAGCCCCATACCGACCCGGGGCAAAATCTTGCAATTTATGCCAAGAAAAGCTTACAATCTTGCAGGCGGATGCAGGCTCAACGCTCAATAAAAGAACGGAACTCAACGGAAATTGTCGCTATGTGAACAAATTTAAATTACGCAATTTCAGTTAAATCTTTTCGACTTACTCTTCCCGCTTCTTTTTTGTGTCACCTGACCAAACCTTACTTCTATCTCTTTGTTTCTTTATGATTTCTACCGTATGACGTTTTTATGCAGTGTTGTTGTTTTCTTGTTGTTTTGAATCAGACCAAATTCTGTATGCTCAGTGCGGACTTAGCCGACTTGTATGTGTAACTGTTGACAATTTCTCAGAGGGTTATTTGTTTTAGTGGATAATTTAAGTGGCAGTCAATATAAGAATATTTCCGTCTTTTATTTTTTATATTTTATATAATTTTTATAATTTTTATTATTTTTTCATATTGTTTAGTATATTTTTTTAATATTTTTATTCTACGTTTTTTTACTTTACAGATTCCACCTGATGAGCCGTCTTTGGCGAAACAGGCTGTTGTGGATTTTAAATTTTAAATTTTTATTCTATTTTAATGCTTTTATTAATAATATATATATATTTACGTACTTTTATGCATTTTTGAGATGGGATGAATTACCGACAAAGTAGTTTTATATTAAAACAGTCAAATCTTTGTTTTAAAAAGTCGAAAATTAAACGTTTATTAAAAAATGATAAAAAGATGTAATTTTTCTACTAGCTTCATAAAAGTCATTTGAAAAAGAGTCCATAACTAATCGGAGTTTTATTTCCATTTGTTAAAATACAGATTCCCTTAAATGCATTCATAGTGATCCCAAAGTATGGTGGATGGGGCAGATCATGAAGTATTTGTTCAGGTTCAAACCTTCTTATGCTAAACAAATGGAGAATGTTAAAAAAAGTATATCCTTTCTTGATCCAATTGTTGGGTAAGCAAACTTGTTTAATGAGTAAATAGGTTTTATTAAAGCTGATTGTAACAGTTATTTAACACAGTTAGCTAAAATCATTTTTCGATTGTATCTATTAGAAGCAAATGCAAAAATGCAAAAATAGGATGAAGCCAAAAAACTTCATATTCTAACATTAACTTTTATAGTACCTTTAAATAAATAAGCATACTATAAGTATTCTTAAAAACTTGTTTTAGTTTTTGTAGACTGTATATCGTCTTCAAAAAAAATTTAATCCTGATGAAGCACAGAAGTTGGTACTTACCTAGATAATTTTTGTGCCACAATAAACGTGCAATATTTTTTTATCGGTATCGTTAGCACCTTGACTCTTTTAAATATCATTTATTGGCTGCGATTACGCTCAATCTTTATCTAGATTTAGATAGTAGCGATTTTTGAAAACCTGTCATTTTTTACTATTTTAAATATTCTGCCTAGCCATTTAACAAGAATGCTGCCTATCAGGCACATTAAAAGCTTTGACGTTACGAGTTGCCAATATATAAACGAAGCGGCAGCTATCTTTTTTAGAACAAAAATTTCAAACTTCAAAGCGGAAAAGAAAGGAAAAAACTTCCTAACAAGCTTTAACCATTTCAAAACAATTCGTTTGTTTTTTGTAAATTTCGGATGAAAATGAACTCTATTAATTCGATGCATTATTAATCTCTGACAATAAACGGAGTTTATTAAACATTCGCTTAAGCCGGTGACGTAATCATTTAGGCCCAGCTTGAGGTTTGAGCCAATAGTAATTTTTACCGAAGTGTGGACCATAAACACATAAACTGTGTTATAAGTAAGCCTAAATTTGTGGGCGAAAAATAGCTTGTAGATTAAGCAAAAGGTCTGAGTTCCACAAGCCGCGTATTTCGGATAAGATACACACGACTAAAACTTGAGCATAAATGTAACATTCGTTAGTTTGAGAAGGAAAAAATGCTTATAATGTTTAAGTCAGTGTTTTTCAAAGTGATCTACTTCGCTTCTTCAACGGAATTTTGTAATCTGAAGCAAAAAAACTTGCTAAAGGTGGAATTGGAAAGAAAAATGAGACTCTTCAGAAAAAGTATCGGCACCCCTTTATAGCAGGACCATAATAACATCTAAAAAGTAAAGACTTGACTTCTGTGGCTCAAAATTATTTTATTTGTAATATTTCATGTCCGACTTTACTTGGAAATCTGAAAAGACCAATTAAACTAGGTAACCCAAATACCTGTGCTAAAGTAAAGTTGTGCTTTTTTGTTTTTATTTACGTCGGTTCTAGAAATAGTTTGCCGCAAGACTGAAGTTCTTAAAACTGTTAGTTCTGGCTAAGTAAGAAGGAATTTTCTGGAAAGCTTCTTTCGACAAATAGTATTACGGCTAGATTCTTAGCGTAATATCTCTAGTAGACGTTAACCACGCGTTCCTTGTATGGATACAGTTTTCTATTAAACATAAAAATTAATTAATACAATAAATAAAACAATTAAACAAAAAATGACTTACTAACTAAATCCACTTCAGAGTATTCCAAAACAAGAACGTTACATTAGTTGAAAAGAAATAAAAAGACCTAGTTGCTACTATTAAAAAAAATCGTCACGCAGAAACTAACAAAAAAGCGCTGATTTTGAAGATGATGTAGTAAGTGAGAAATAAAATTAATCCGTGTTTTAAATTAAATCGAGTTCGAAACTAGGCAGGGCCACATTGGCACTAACATCCCGGCCCCGTTGAAAATACTTGGGTATTTTCAAAATCATGAACCTTGAAGATACAATTATAATGTAAAAAAGACTTTAACATAAACTAAATTGAAAGACGAAAAACACAACACAACATTAGAATCTACAGTTTTGGTTGAACAGTTTCAGCAGCACTAATTACGCAGAGCTTTGTGATCGGACAATCAAACACCGAAGCTGCGGTTTTAATCTTTGCGCTGCGTACCACTCCTCGTTTATCATTTCGAGTTTCTAAAATGATACCCATGTGCCAAGCGTTTCGAGGTAAATTCTCATCAGCGATTATAACTGTCGTCATGCTGACTGGGGTTACGATGACAACAGTCCGGACGGTGAGTGCTTGGCTGGCTGGGCAAGTATTAATTGTCTTGCCCTCTTATATAATACCAAGGACGCTGCCAGTTTTTATTCCGGCTGCTGGAACACTGGTACCAACCAGATCTAGCTTTCGCTAGCGTAGGTCCAAACAGTCGCTTACCGGATAGACGTGTCCTTGAGAAGTTCCCCAGGTCACAACATCGACCTTCGCTTATTACACCACCAAGGTTTGCTATGGCAGTGCCAAGCATGCCTGTTAAGCGATGGAACTTCCGCAAGGCCAAATGGAGTCATTACATTGCTTTGACGAATAAATTCGCAAAGACTTTGTTGCCGCCTGATACACTTGATGTGGATGTGGCTTACCAGGACTTCTGTAACACCATTAAGAAAGCAGCCAAAAAGACTATCCCACGCGGGTATCAAAATATCTACATTCCGTGTTGGGATGCTGAGTGTGAATCCCTCTATAAAACCTTTCTTCAGTCTCCTCAGGGAGACGACTCAAGTTTGGCTGCTACAGCTCTGCTTGCCAAGCTTCACAGAAAGAGGAGAGATCAATGGTCCGAAGCAGTTCGGAGCATTGATTTCTCACACTCTAGTCAAAAAGCATGGAGTATTTTGAGCAACCTTACTGGTAGGTCACGACACTCTCCTCGTCACTGTCCCGTTTCAGCCAATGCTATTGCATCTCAGCTGGTTAGAAATGGGAAATACGAGGCTGTTGACCGCAAGTCATCTCGATTTGTCTCTCAAGAAGTGTCTGACCGTTGGAGGGCCACAACACCAGACGCAGTAAATATCTCTGATAATTTCTCACAGAGAGAATTTGCTGCTGCCCTTCAACATTTAAAACCAGGTAAAGCTCCGGGACCTGATTCCATCTGCCCCGAGCTTATACTCCATGCCGGAGCTGCTTTGAAGTCGTGGTTACGTGACTTCATTTCTTCCTGTTTGCGCCGACTCAAAATTTTCAAGATCTGGAGAAGAGTGCTTGTGGTCACGATCCCAAAACCAGGAAAGCCCGTGAGGGACCCAAAGAGTTATCGACCGATATCTCTGCTCTGTGTCCCCTACAAGATCCTCGAGAGGCTTATCTACGCCCGCGCTAAACCATTAATCGATCCACCGCTCCCTAAAGAGCAGGCTGGGTTCCGACGCGGGAAGTCCACCGTAGATCAAGCTGTTCTGCTAACCCAGAACATCGAGGATTCTTTCGAGGCTAAAAAGAAGGCCGGTGCCGTATTTATCGATCTGACAGCTTCTTATGACACTCTCTGGCACCGTGGCCTTACCTGCAAGCTGCTGAGACTACTTCGGGATAAGCACATGGTCAAAATGATCATGGAGCTTGTCCGAAATCGAAGTTTCACCCTTACCACCGGTGACAGCAAGCAAAGCAGGCTACGCCGTCTTAAAAATGGCGTTCATCAGGGATCGGTCTTGGCTCCCCTCCTATTTAACATCTATACGTACGATCTTCCTTCCATGATTTCCAGAAAGTTTGCTTATGCTAATGATCTATCATTGTTGCATTCTTCTGGAAACTGGAAGGATTTGGAGGGGACCTTAAGCCAAGACATGTCTACACTGTCAGCGTATCTCCAGACTTGGAGGTTGAAGCTCAGTCACACTAAGACGATGACGACAGCCTTTCACTTAAACAACCTAGAGGCCAAGCGTGAGCTAAAGGTCTACAACAATGATAGACTTTTACCGCTCTGTCCAATCCCTACTTATCTTGGGGTAAAACTGGACAGATTGCTCACGTTTCGTCACCATCTAGTGGCATTGCGCAGAAAACTATCATCACGCGTCACACTGCTGAGGCGACTCGTGGGCTCGGGATGGGGTGCTGGTGCTAAAACACTACGCATAGCCACCTTGTTTCTAGTCTACTCAACAGCTGAGTACTGTGCGCCAGTATGGTGTCGCAGTGCTCACACTCGCCTCATTGACAGTGTCTTGAATGACGCCTTGCGCATAGTTACTGGATGCCTGCGTCCCACTCCAACGGACCACCTACCTGTACTCTCAGGCATCCAGCCAGCTGAGGTTCGCCGAATGGGAGCGACACTCTCCTTGGCTCACCGTGGATCTCTGAACCCCGATCATATCTTGTATGGTCTCTTAAGTGGGTCCTCAGATACTCGCCAAGTAAGACTAAGATCCAGACGCCCGTTTGTGCCAGCTTCGCGGAATCTTTTGGACAACCTTGCCAGACTTGACATCCGCGCCTCTAAATGGACAAATTTTAAATGGAAAACGGAGTACTTCGAAGGTGCTTCCAGGCTCCGTGCTTTTGTGCCCAAGACCGGTGCCAGGCCTGTTGGGATGGGCTTACCCCGAGCAGCTTGGGTTAAGCTCAACCGCCTGCGGACTGGTGTTGGGCGATTCCATTCGTCCATGCACAAATGGGGTCTCGCTCCTTCACCGAATTGCGAGTGTGGCGCCTCAGATCAAACCGCAGACCATGTACTAACAGCGTGCCCTATACATCGGGCACCACATGGAGTACGAGGTCTGACGGTTTTGGATGACGAAACTCGATGCTGGCTTAATGACATCACTGCCAGCATCTGATCCAGGCAGTGCAGCAGTCTGTGGTAGTAAAAGGATAAACCCTCGGCCCCAGTCCTGTTTATGTCTGACCTGGAGTGGATACCCTTCAAACGACGACGAGCGATTATAACAACGTCTCCGACAATAAAGTTTGGATTTAATTTTGTCCATTTTTGACGTTTTTGCAGAATCGGTAAATATTCCTTTACCCACCTTTTCCAAAAAAGGTTTGCTAGATACTGCACACGTCTCCAACGTTTGCTGGAATAAACGTCAAAAGAGTCTTCGGTTCCTGGTGGCAATGGCTGTTCTTCTTTAAGACACAAAAGCATATTTGGCGTTACAGGTTGAAGGTCTTTAACATCGTTTGAAACTGCGGTCAGCGGCCGACTGTTAATGATGTTTTCCACTTCGCACATAAAAGTTGTTTGTTGTCTAACAACAGAGTTTAGTATTTTTCGGACAGAACGAATACAACGCTCCCACACTTCACCATGGTGAGAAGCAGCAGGGGTGTTAAAAATCCATTTGATTTGCTTCTGCAAAAAAAAATTGTGAATAGCATTTTGATTTTACTCATTAATTAAAAGTTTTAATTTCTTTTCAGCTCCCACAAAATTTGTAGCATTATCGGAGAGAATTTCAATCACTGCACCCCTGCGAGCGATAAACCTACGTAAACCTTTGATAAAAGAGCTTGTATCCAGAGTGTGGGAAACTTCTATATGTATAGCTCTTAGCACAAGACATGTAAAAGGAACACCATACCGTTTGACTGAGCAACGTCCTCGTTTTACCGTGAATGGCCCGAAGTAGTCGACCCCCACAAAAGAAAATGGTGGCATTCCTGGAGTTACTCGATTAGGAGGAAGTCTGCCATTTTCTGTTTTCCTAGTTCTCCGTGAACATTTCGACATAGCAACGGTTTAAAATGCTTCGCGTCAAGGAATTAGCATTTGTTATCCAATATTTTTTCCGAAGCATTGAAAGAACATGAAGTCGGCCGACATGTCCTAAAATTGTATGAAAATAATCAATTAGTAAAGCTGCAACGTTAGAATTGTGCGGAATTAAAATTTGATGTTTTCTGCTAAACTTGATTGGAGCATAGTTCAATCTTCCACCAACTCGAATAATTCCATTTTTGTCTAAAAAAGGATCAAGACTTACCAATCGACTACTTCCTTTTACCGTTTTACCGGTAGATAAAGACTGCAGCTCATCCGAAAAATACTTCCGCTAAAGAAATTTCACAATTTGAATTTCTGCTTCATGTAATTCTTCAACAGACAAGGGTTAAATTGTTTTCGAATTTTTTTTGCGAAAACATCGATTTTGAGCGTTTTCACTGCGTGACCTTTGCAAATTATTTCGAAAACGAAGCAGCCAGGCTATTACTGAACTCAGCTTTGTCCATTTCGAGTATTTGCAAAACAAATTATCCACTGTTGTACAAACTGACACACAAACGTTGCATACCTTTGGCGCTAGCTTAAATTCTACATCAGTTCCTGAGGAGACAGAAAGAAAATCTGGTTGAGCTGGCCACATTGCAATTAAACTTAATTGAATCATTAACTTCAGCTAGAAATCGTTTATTTTCAATTGAGGCCTCAGTGGTCTCCAAGCTACACACGTCCATACACATGTCACATACTGCTGAAAATTTAGTTTTAACAAAAAGTACGCAGTTCTTCTCACTGGGCCGTTTTAAAAACCTGGGACCAATCACCGACCACCTTAACAAAGTTTTCAGAGCATAAGGTCCACCATTTTGACTTGAAATTACTTCAAGAGGTTGAAGCACTTGCGGTTAGTTGCATCCGATAAGTAAACCAACGTTAGCATTAAGTTTAGGCATTGAAATATGATTCAAGTAATCCCAATTACTCGCATCTAATTTAGTAGGAATTTCATTTTTCGAAATCGGAAGAGACTTCAAGGAAAAACATTGCGATAGTACAACATACTCATTTTCGTTAAAGTCACACACTTCTAAGTTTTGGATAAGTTGCGTATTTGTAGCCACATTACGATTTGAAATAGTCGTAGTTGTTAATTGAACATAACGACCAGTTACGTTAAGCTCGTTAAGTAAATCAATACTGCAAAATGTTGTGGTGCTGCCCGGATCTAGTAAAGCATACGTTTTCACAAAATTACCACCAGAGCTGGCACGAACTTTAACCGGAACAACTGGAAGCATTACGTCGTTCGTTTTGTTTTGCTAAAACCCACAAAAGCGCATTCTGCTGATTCTGAGGAAGCAGGTTTCTTATCAGAAGTTGGAGGCGGGGGAGGAGGATGCATAAGCGTTGTGTGCTTTTTATTGCAATTCTCCTTCCGGCAGCAGTCAGTTCTTGAACAACGGTCAGCGCGATGTTCTGCTTGCAAGCATGCAAAGCACAACTTCTTTTGAATAACAAACTTATATCTGTCTTGATAAGAAAGATTTCAAAACCTTTTACAGTGATTAAGATAATGAGGAGCCAAACACATTAAGCAAGATTTAGTCGAATCTGTATTACGTTTTACAGCTGATACAAAAAACAATTTTTGATTGTTCACCCTTTTCTTTACCAAAACACCAAATATTGGATTGCTTAACTCACGAGCTTGCTTTCGCAGAAAATATACAATATCTTCAATCGAAATGTTTTTCTTTACCTCATGCATTATGTTGTCAGCAACTGCACGCCATTTATGCTGTATTGGTACAGGCAAGCGATTGATAATTTGTCGTAGAACATGCTGAGTGTTAATTTCGTTAACACAACCAATTCCCTTCAAAGTTATTACGCATGTTTCTAAATCTATAGCAAAAGCGCTTAATTCACTAGAATTATTTGTTGCCAAAAAAGGACCATCAGTAAGTTTCGAAATAAAAGCACTAGTTATTTGATAAGGTTGCCCAAAATTTTCTTTCAACAACATTTTTGCACGTTGGAGTGCATCTCTAGCGTCATGAATATATAAACAGTTACAAACTAGATCTTTAGCCATACCTCTAGTGTATTGTGAAAGATAATACAAATATTGCCGAGAATCCGGTTCTTTGTTTTCAATAATTGATTCAAAAACATTAATAAATTGACAGTACCTGATTGGTTCACCGGAAAATGTTGGCATATCTACAGGGGGTAATTTCAACGACGCAATACTTGGAATGCAGAGGCGTAGCCAGAATATTTAGCGCCCGGGGCAAACTATAAAATTGGCGCCCCGACCTCCACGTTTAATCATATTTTCTATTACATTTAATTGTATATGGAAAAACAATTCAAATTTTAATGGATCATTTTATTTAAAGAAGAAGCAAAATTATACAAAATATAGCATATGTCCATAATGTCCCACTCAGTTACTGTCAAAGATGATTTACATAGTCTACAATAAATTTATTTTTCTTGATTTCACTGTCGCAAACTGGTCAATCACGTCATCAAAATCTGTTTTTTCCAATGTTTCTCTTTCAACACTTAGAAGTGCAAGATCACTGAGACGATCCTGTCCCATTGATGCACGCGAATACGACAAAATAAGTTTCAATTTGCTGAAAGACCGTTCACAGCTTGCAATTGAAACTGGTATTGTTAACAAAATTTGTAGAGAAATTCGCAGATTCGGGAAAACGTCGTCTCCAAAAGACACATTAAAACCAAGAAGAGCCAAAGGAGTTTCTGGTTGACCTTCAGTTCTGTTACTGAGCAGCATTCTGCAATCTCCAATTTCGGTGAAAAGTTCGTGGCCATTGATGTCCGTGTCGTAGAAATTTGCAAAATCTGTGTAATCTCGACGAATTGCATTCTCATCCGTGTCGGATAGAAGAGTCTTAACGTCAAGCAGAAATCCAAATTTTGTGTTTAAGTCTTTTTGTCGTGAAAAACGTGTTGACATCTCCTGTTGAAGCCGATCAAATACATTCTTCATAACGCGCACAATTTCTTCTTCTGGTGAAAGTCCTGCATCTCTTTTCAGTTCTCCAGGCATTCTCTTACGTTGCCTAATTCGTCTATCCACCTGAACTCCCCAGGCTGTGCACTTTTTTTTGGCATTTTCTACAGCAGCTTGGCTCAAATCATCACGAAGCTTAACAAATTCTTGCTCCAAAGATTCAATATCAGTTGCAGCTTCCTTGAAGTTCATTGTAGGATCCAGTAGGCGCTTCTGTACACGATCAATTTTTCCAAGAACGGTATTCCAGAATTGTAATAAAACTATGAAATTAAACTTCAATATGCAGGCTTGTAACTGCTCTGCACCACTTCTAGTTTCAGGTGTCATAGTTGAGTCCTCTGATAATTTTTCTAGGAGTTGTACCAGTTCATCCAGCCCTTCAAAAATAGCTTTAACAGCTTCTAATCGTGCACTCCAGCGTGTTGCAGACTCTCGTTTTACTGTTACAGGAAGAACTTGTTTTAACACTTCCCAACGAATTGTTGAATGAGAGAAAAACGAATATATATTTTCAAGTGTCCCAAAAAATGTGACGACAACTGGATCTTGTTTAGCTGAGTGTACTCCTGCTAAATTTAAGCTGTGGTTGTCACAGTTGACAAACAGTGCTCTGTTATTTCTGTCACATATTCGTTGTTGAAGGCCAGAAATATGCCCTGCCATCACAGCAGCATTGTCATAACATTGTGCTCGACAGTCGGCTAAAGATATGGCGTCAGACTTTAGTCCCTCGATGATGACTTTCTCTAGGCTTGCTGCATCTTTTGAATGTATCTCAATATAACCTAAAAATGATTCTTTGATAGTTACTTGTTTAGTTTGAAAATTAACATTCACAAATCTTATGATCTGAGACAGCTGTTCCCGATGTCCTAAATCAGGAGTTGAGTCAAGTAAGATGCCGTAGTATTTGCTTTTCCTTATATCCCGCAGCAATTTGCTCTTTACAGTTGATGCAAGTATGTGGATAAATTCATTCTGAATTTTGGGTGACAAATAGGAAACTGATCCCAGATTTTGTTCAGCATGTTGGACGTGTTTTGCCAGTAGTGGATCAAATTGAGCAATGAGTTTGATCAGCGCGAGAAAGTTTCCAACATTTTTATCATTTCTGGGATTCAAGTTTTCCTCATGACCACGTAGTGCCAAATTTTGTTAAACCAAAAATTAAATACAGGTGAGTATTTTTGCAATATATCTCGCCAACGTTGTTTTTCCGAACGAATCTGCGCTTGAGCGATTGCGTCAATTCCTGTACCGTCAACTAACCGTCTTTCGGCTTCCTTCCATGTAGTAAAAGCCCTGCGATGGCTAGGATTGTTTTCATGAGATTTTAGTTTTTCTGGCTTTCTCCACTTGTTGAAACCGTTT
Organism: Diplosoma virens; assembly: GCA_963680785.1. Lineage (NCBI taxonomy): Eukaryota > Metazoa > Chordata > Ascidiacea > Aplousobranchia > Didemnidae > Diplosoma > Diplosoma virens. Next base: position 8,389,346 of record OY796894.1, on the reverse strand, counting down.
TTTAACTCAAACGAAGCTCGCGAGTTGGAAGGCGATGATGTAAATAGTAGACAACAGAAACAGTAAGCGGCTTTATTGATTGGTGAATACAACAGCCATGAACGATTTACCTCCTCTCCATTCGCTAATCGACGTTTAAACCATGCCGATGTAATCGAACGTTCTCCATATAATGATGGTAGATTGTCTGTGTGCTGAAAAAGTATGGGCCTGAGAGTAATTAGTTCATCGCGAAGAGATTGTGGTACTTTCGGTAACTTCGTCACTTCGTCAAATTCTAAGTAACCAACATCGTGAAACTTTAGTACAACAGGAACCACATCCAATTGCACATCGTAATGAGTATTATTATTTGCAGATTTTCTGCCAGAAATGTTATCTTCCCCGTTACTTTCAACAGGTTCGTCACTATGTTGGGTCTCTCGGTCTTCAGTGTTTTCGGAGTTTCTTTCTGCACATACAGAAATATCTGTTTGAATAATGTTTTTCTCCGAGACCGCAATGTTTTCAACATTAGCGTCGACATCATGCTCTAAAACAGATGGTTGATAGCCGCCATCTTCTGATTCTGAAGAACTGGTGTTTGCAGCTTCAACTTCTTTCTTGGCTTTCTTTAAAAAAGCAGCAAGTAATACACTTGATTTTTTGAATGCTATTTCGGCTTCCTTTTTTCTTTTGCGATTTTGAGCTCCACTTCTTTTTCTTCCTGACATGAGTTACAAAAAATCAAATATAAAATATATTTTATTAGATCTATATGACTGAGTGCACTAACCTGCCACAGCAAAGTCAATACTCAGTAACACGAAGTATCAGAGTAGTATCTTACACTGCATCATCAGTTTTAGCAAAATATTTTTAATTGGCTGATATACAGTCAATAAGTCTCTTTACAATTAAAAAAAAAGTGTCCATAAAGTCTTTTAACAATTAAAAAAAATTATTACAATGTGAAATGATGAGATATCGCAATGAGGGTTGTTTTATGTTAATCAGTATTTCATAAAGTTTTTATTGACACTAAAATTTATTGTTTCAGATAAAATTTCTTAATTAAAATTTCTTATGTTTAATGATTGAGTTACATGAACTGAACCTCCATAAAATTACTACTCCTTAAGAAAAAGCGCAATGTGTATCCTGGTTCATTGAGACAAAATCAGATGTTCAGACCCAGCGAAACTACAGTACACAAGTAAGTATGGAAGAGACCCTATGCCCTGTTAGACGTGGTAGTTCCAATTGTCTGGCAGCAGTACGGATGGACTTCATAGGAGAACGTTGAAAGGCTTGCCTTAAATTTTTTTTTATATATTCTTTACTTCCTAAAGCTTTATTACTGTTTGTCTCATACAGAAAAACTTTTTTCATAACTGTGACCTGATTAGCTAAAATTTAACTTATTACAATGAACAACTTATTTCTATACCGTTAGTTACAGGGCTATCAGATGCTTTTTTAGCTGATTAAAGGCAAATGACTTCAGAGCAACGCGCAGCCGTATATAAACGAGCGTGCGCATGTGCTTTGGGGCATTATGACGTAACAATGAACTTTTTAGGTTTTTGACCTAGAAAATTATGCCGAGTTTGTTTTTTTGCTCACCTGAGATCACGTGACTTGCCAGATTATGTGACTCCCGCCGTCGAAGAGTTAAATTTTTGCAAGCCCCATTTTGGCGCCCCTGTACCTTGGCGCCCGGGGGCATATGTACCTCATTGCCCCCCCCCCCTAAGCTACGCCTCTGTTGGAATGACTTGTTACTTTGAATGAAGCGGCGTAAGAAACGATGTTGGATGCATCTGAGACTTTGAGCTGACAAAAGGCGCAGAAGTTGGCGTTTTACGCGGCTCTGGCAGTTTCGAAAGCTTCGGAAACACAGATTGAAAGGACGCTTGCAGTTCGTCTTCAGAAGTTGCTACTGGACAGACGTTAAACCGACAGTAGGTTTAAAGTTCACTTGCTCAGCTGATTGATTAGCGGAGTGCCGTTGCTCGGGCAAAGGTGTAGATACAGCTAGCGAAATAGCTTCAAATTTGCTTGTGCTGGAAGCTTCCAGCTTACTTGTACTTTTTTGTGTTACACTGTTTAATAATGATTGAGAATAAAATGAAATAAATGAATGAATAAACCTTTTCTTGATGGCTATTTTAATTCAGTTAAAAGAAAGTTTGGCACTATTTCTTAAAATAATTTCCGGCCAATTTCTTGAAACTTTTTTGTTATCTTTAATACGTATAAAAAACCAAGAACTAAAAAAAAGAAAAACAATGTTTTGTTTTCGAGGTCCTAATAGTAAATGAAAAACGTTTTTCATCTAACATTTTTAAAAATAAATATAAAAAAATGTTGCGCTTGGTTGGCAGCGTAATCAAGTGCTTAAAAGGACCGTGATTGTGATGACGTGATCTCGGTCAAAAACCTACTCGCATCATTCTATTGCGTTCTTTGAAAAAGACACTTTGCGGCACTTTCCCTGCTTGGCGGTCTTGGCATGCAGTTCTAAATTTTAGTCATATCTCTACACTAAAAAACTAAACTACCAAACTAAAAAATTTAATCGAACAGCAATATCGTGGCATTTCCGGAAGCAAGGCAAGGTAAGTGCTTATCTTAAGATTAGAAGATAAATAAAATAAATTTCTGTAATCGCAAAGGAACAAAATATTTTTGAAAAATTTCAAATAAATTGACAAGCCTGGTACTAATCTATAATTTAAGCCAAAGTTTCTATTTTGTTGAACAATTTTTTATATCCAGAATAAAGTTCTTAGTGAATTACCAATGGTTAGACCAATATTATCTTGTTGCAGGGCCGTAACTATTGCCGGTGCAGCTGGTGCATTGCAGCGGGGCACCAGCACGAAGGGTCCCCGCATTGCTACATTTTATTGTAAAATATTTTTGTTAAAAGCTCGAGTAAATTTATTATTATTAATAGTTTTAATTTACAGTATATTTAATCATCTAATTTATTTAAAGTATTTCTCAATTTATTTAAAGTTTCGATTCTGACGTATTTATTTTAATTGTGACGTAGTCATGACGTAATCGATACGCTACCCCCATTCAAGTCTGTTTAGGAAAATAAGTTTAAGCTACAATGATCATATCGAGGATTCTTTTGAAGCCTAGAACATTGAGGATTCTTTCGAGGCTAAAAAGAAGACCGGTGCCGTATTTGCATAGGTGGGCACGGTACTTTTACTCGGTACTTTTGAATAATCCAATTTAATAGTTATAACTATTAACTTCTCTGTCATACATTGAAGTTCAATTGACATTCAAAAATAGTGTAATTCAAAAATAAAAAAAAATAAAAAAATTTCAAAAATAATTTTTTTATTATTATTAAATTGGATTATTTAAAAGTACCGAGTAAAAGTACCGCGTTACTTTACTCGGTACTTTTGAATAATCCAATTTAATAGTTATAACTATTAAATTCTCTGTCATACATTGAATTTCAATTGACATTCAAAAATACTGTAATTCAAAAATAAAAATAAAATAAAAAATTTCAAAAATAGTTTTTTTATTACTATTAAATTGGATTATTCAAAAGTACTGAGTAAAAATACCGCGGTACTTTCGTGCCCACCTATGCGTATTTGTCAATCTGACAGCTGTTTATAACACTGTCTGGCACCGTGGCCTTACCTGCAAGCTGCTGAGGCTCCTTCCGGATAAGCACATGGTCAAAATGATTATGAAGCTTGTCCGAAACCGAAGTTTCACCCTTACTACCGGTGACAGCAAGCAAAGCAGGCTAAGCTGTCTTAAAAACGGCGTTCCTCGGGAATCGGTCTTGGCTCCCCTCCTACTTAACATCTATATGAAGATCTGCCTTCCATGATTTCCAGAAAGTTTGCTTATGCTGACGATCTAGCATTGTTGCACTCTTCTGGAAACTGGAAGGACTTGGAGGGGACTCTAAGCCAAGCCAAGCCAATGTCTACACTTTCAGCGTTTCTCCAGACTTGGAGGTTGAAGCTCAGTCACACTAAGACGGTGACGACAGCTTTTCAGTTAAAAAACGAGAGGCCTAAAAGTCTACAACAACAATAGACTTTTACCGTTCTGTTCAAACCCTACTTACCTTGGGGTAAAACTGGACACATCGCTCACGTTTCGTCACCATTTAGTGGCATTGCGCAAAAAACTATCCTTGAGCGTCGTACTGCTGAGGCGGCTTGTGAGCTCGGAATGGGGTGCTGGTCCCAAAACACTACGCATAACCGCCTTATCTCTAGTCTACTCAACAGCGAGTACTGCACACCAATCTGGTGTCGCAGTGCTCACACTCGCCTCATTGACAGTGTCTTGAACGACGCCTTGAGCATAGTCACTAGATGCCTGCGTTTCACTTCAACAGACCAACTACCCATACTCTCAGGCATCCAGCCAGCTGAACTTCGCCGACTAGAAGCAACACTCTCTTTGGCCAACCGTGGATCTCTGGACCCTGATCATATCTTGTATGGTCTTTTAAGTGGGTCCTCAGATACTCGCCGAGAGAGACTAAGATCTAAACGTCCATTTGCACCAGTTGCGTCGAATCTTTTGGACAATCTTGCTGGACTTGGCATGGAATGCCGAGTACAGTGAAATGAAATTATATATATGAGCAATGGAGAAACAAGGGGACAATAGAAGAAGCGTTGCATAAGTCTTTGCTAGAAAAAACAAACTTTTGGCAAAATGTTTTGGAAAGACTAGTAAATGTTACGTTGATGTTAGCAAAGTGTAACTTACCTTTAACTTTAAGCAATCCTAAGAAGCGATTTTGGATAACTGTGTTTTTTTTGATGATGGACATACTTTCTTTCCACTAATTAATCACTTTGAAGGAATGAAATCAGTGATGACGTCATATCAAGTTTTGAAACCAAGTTTTTTATCAAATGCTTCTCATCTGGATCTTGAGGTTGAAGCAAGAAAATTTTCTAACAATTTTTCTGAAATGTCTCTCCGTTGTTTCCTAACCAAATCCTCTCCATCAAAACGTCGTTTAGAGAAAAGATTGCCCATTTTAAATCTGCTAAAGAAATGGCTTTTTTTTTTATTGTTAAAAATCCATCACTTTCCACAACTTATCATGAAGTTTGCACGGCATACATGATGTATATGACAGTACCTGTACCAGTTGCTACGGCAGAGAGGTCTTTTTCTAAACTCAAACTGATCAAAAACTTTCTTCGAAGCTCCATGTTCCAAGAGAGACTTAGCGGTTTAGCTCTGCTATTAATAGAAAGTGAACGAGCTAAAAATTTAGGTTTTAGAAAAGTTATCCAGCAGTTTGCTAGTGTAAAAGCAAGACGGAAAAATTTAAGTTTCCAACCACCCGCAAGTAAATTACAGTAGCCTACTTAATTGGCCTCAATGTATTGTGTCTTATTAGTTTATTTCTTTTGTGGTGATGTCAGTGTACTGCACGCTACTGCTTTTCAGGTTAAACAATTTATCCGCATTGCATAGCACATCTCCATTTTGCTGAAATATCGACAGTAGTGCTCACAAAGTACCTTGTCTCAAAAGGTTGCACATAATTTGTTTCTGTCCTTATAAAACAATTTTGGTTTGTGACGTTTATTTGATTAAATTTTTATCAAACAATCAAAAAATTTTTGTTGCAGCCTGCCCCCCCTCAAAATCCTTGCTATGCCATTATTTGGATTTGAATACACTGCAATCACAAAAATTATGTTGAACCATGCAACCTTGGTGAAATTTTATTCCAATTATAGCCTTTCATTTGCAGGCACAGTAAACTTAGCTTTAGCTCCTTTTACCTGTTCAGTTCAACGCTTTTTTTTAAATCATTATTTTAGTTGAAAAATCTTTCTATAACGGAAAGTCGTCCATGACTCCTGTGTTGAGAAAAGTAGCTCAATTAAATATTAAGTACAAAAAAAAAATGGGGCTCCACCTGACGAAGTTACGGCCCTGTTTTGTTGCTTGTAGTTATAGCAAATCAAAAACCTTTAAATGGAATACAATAGTAAAAAAGCATTTATAAAACAGAGGACTTCTAAAAAAGATTATTCTAAACTTATTTCTTAATATTGGGTACTGTAATAAATATGCAACTAGAATTATAAGGGGTTGGAATTCAAACAGCAGATCTAACAGAGTTGTAAAAAATTATTCACTTATAAGGTTAAGTCAACATCAATCCAGCAAGCTAAAAGATTGGACCGAGTCCGGTTGTTTGGAACCGTGACTTCAATAGAGTACATCTGTTTAATTTTTTGAAGTTTTTGTATCCATATGCCAACAGTTTGATTCTGGTTTTAAATATTTTACAGTTTTGAATGATCGGTAAACAAAGTTAGATGGTGCGTTTCGTTTTCTGCCTTTATAATTTCCAATCAAACTCCGTTTAATAGCTCAACCATACGACTTAATATTTAGCTTTTTTATGGGTTGGTGAGTATCAAAAAACTGGTTAAGAATAGTTGCAGAATTGCTAGTACCAATGTCAAAAAGATTAGTACTTTAAGGTACAATTTAATTTTAGACTTATGGTCAAATATGTATACAACCTTTTTTTGGTCAATTAGATCAACATCCCCCTTATGATCATTATAATTTTGTATAACAGTAAAGCAAGAGATTGATTGCCTTTTACACTAACCTGCTATTCCACGCATTACTTAATGTTTTGGATTGACAAACAGATTGTTATCAAACCACTTAGTGAAGAAAACATGATCATTCTGTAATGATAGAGCTTCACCTCTTCTCAAGTTTTTTTCTGTTGAAATTAGTTGCTTTAAAAGATTTGGCCGACTGGTTTGCACAGTAACAACACAGTATTTTTTTTTGGTAAGAATTGGATGTAGCATTGGAGAATAAAAATAATTGTCAAAGTAAACCTGACTATTTAAGCTCTCAAGTTTTTTGTTAGTGACAATGTGTTGAATTGAAACCGAATTCCAAAGTTTTCTATTCATTGCAATCAATTTGATAATTATGTTATTTAATGTATCCACGCATTCATTACTAATAAAATTTTAAAAGCATTGCATTAAAGAAAAGTAAGAGAGAACGGACAAGAGACGACTTCAATTGGTAAAAGTGAGCAAACTTGGAAAAGATAACAAAGCAACAAGAAAAGGAAAGAATTAACTTTGTTTTGCCGTCTGTGCTCAGATACACGTTTACTTTGTACTTATGTTTGAATAAGAGTTTACAGTTTAGTGTTCATATTGTTCTAATCTTTCGATAATCGTTTATCAATAATGCTTTGATTTGTCGTAACTTTATTCTTCCCAAAGGCCATTCTAGTGATCCCGATACAAACCGTAAGTATTATTTCTTTCTTTCATTTTATCAGTGCAACATTGGAGGCAAACAATTAGAATCTAGTAACACCATCTTAATACAGAAAATAAAATACGAAATCTAGTAAAACCATCTTAATATGAAAATTAATTTAAAAAATGCAGCATTTACACCATCTTAATAAAGAAAACTGCTTAACTGATATTTAATGTCAATAAATTCTGCGTTTTTTATCTCAATCAAAATTAATCAACTTTAGTAGCAAACGCACGTTCATCATTATCACATATGCGAATATTTCGATGCTATGTGCTCAATCTAAGGCCGAAAACAATAAAAATAACTATTCATTGTGTTGCTGAATACAAAAAAAACAGCCACAAGTCCGAGTTACGCGTATATCGACAATAGTCCCCTCTAAAATTTAAATGTAAAGAAAATTTTACAAATACAAGAAAATATACGTGTATACTCGTTGCTATGTGTAATTTGTTTATTTAAAGTTTCAAGATTTATCAGCTAAACACTTTGTACACGGAAAGACAAAACACAATATTGAATTTACATAAGTCATAGCACAGTCAACGTAAGATGGCGCACTGCATTATTTATAAAGCAATGACCACGTTAACAAAATAGATAGCATCAATCAACTTACGATTAGGGATGGGATTTTGAGACTAAATGAGAAATCCCAGGCTCGGGATTTTCCCGGGATTTCCATTACATAATTCTGAGATTTCTCGGGATTGACGAAGCAATATAATAAAAGATTATACTGTAAAATAAACAAAGTTTATTTACTATAGTAATGGCGCAAAAAACAACAAAGCATTAATGGTATGATCGTTAAGACAATTTCTGATTTTGCTCACAAAATAGCCAAGAGCTGAAAATGCAGGCTCGGCTTCGATTGACGTGGGCTTGATGATTTTTAGCGCCGCATACAACTTTTCTAGGTTATTTGGCCTTCTTTTAGTAATTTCATAGAACATTATCTCTTTTTGCACAACTCGAGAGCTCACGTTATTGTATTGTTCTTCTTCGTTTTTGTCATCTGCAACGAAATCATATAGTTCTTGAGCTAAAGTCATTTGGGTTTGAGTTTCTTGGCCATTATTACTTTTGGTCACTTCTTGTTCTTCATTCGAGGCAACTTCGTCAGATCCGTTGCTGACAAACAATCTTTGTAGCAGATTTGTAGTTATTACAGTAATTTTTTTGCGGCTTACTTTGTGTCCAAGATAATCTTCAGATTGATCAATGTAAGATGGTTTCTTGAGGTATTCAAAAAGATGTACAAGTTGTTCGTTGCGACGTTCATCGATTCGAATATTGAATCTTTTGATTAAATCCTTGCTAATATTTGATTGCAGTTTACCAAGTTTCTTCAATACAAATGCAATTATCTTTTCTGATAGCAACATGTCTGCATCCTTGCTGGCAAGAGCATCAACAGCAGCCTTAAAGGGAGCAAGAGCTTCACACATCTCATTTATTTCTTTCGCTTCTTTTTCAGATAAATCAAAGGGAACATCAAGCTGTACCATAGCCACTTTGATCTCTTTTTTTATCTTGTAAAATCTTTCTAGCATTGCCAATAAACTATTCTACCTCGTTTTGCAATCTAAAAGAAGCATCTTTTCTCTTCCCAAATTTTCCAAAATATAGGGCTGGAGATGGTCATCATTTTTCACTGGAGATCGCCAAAAAAACTTTACAATTTTTCGAACTTTTTGCACCACATCTTGTAAGTTAGATGCCAAAGGAACAGCGGTATTCCTTTCTTCCTCCTCAAAACAATTTTTACCTTCAGTAATGCAGTCGTTTTTGGTGTCATTTTTGCAATCATCCACAAGATGAATGAAATCTTTCCTCTTCTTTGGCTGTGTTTTTTATATAGAACATTGCTGACAGCTAAATGAATAGTATGGGCATAACATGTCACATGTTCAGGACAAGTCTCTTTCCGAATTTTACCATAAGACTTGCGCCATTTGTAACAGTATCTACCACATTTTTGTTCAGGTCCAGACCAAACAATTGCAATTGTTCTTCAACCGGTTTAATTGCTTTTGCTGCATTCAAGCTTTTTGGAATGCGAATCATTCCTAGAGGACGAGAACTATAAAAATGAGCATTAATGTTCATGTACCGACGATTTCTCATAGAAGTTGACTCGCCGAAAGTGGTCGAAAAGCGGCTATCGAAAAGAGTTTAATTGCATTAAGCTCTTACTTAAATCAAAAAGAGTTTAATTGCATTAAGCTCTTTTCGGATAGTTTTTACTATATCTTCCCTCTGCTTCATCAGCAAATTTCGAATCTTTTTGTGCGATCTGGGCAAATCATATCCATCAGCTTTAAACGCTCGGCGTAGTCGTTCGCTTGTGGCAATTTGATTAATGTAAGTCCATCTATAGCAGTGAATCGACTAACCAATTTGCCGAGGCTTTACTTTTCCGATTTAAAAACGGAATCAATCTTTCGCATTTTTAATTTTGGCTCATCTATTTTAGCAACTTCCACCCGACTTGATTTTACTGCAATTTTATGTTGCAATTTTAAATGTGTAATTAGTCCATTTGTACTTGATCCAGCAGCTTTTAAAATTGTTTGGCACAACTTGCGCTTAGCTTTTTCAGTAGCTTTACAGTATGTAAAGTTTTGCCACACAGATTTTCTTGACAATCCTACATCTTCAAAATTCGACATTTTGACTAAAATTTAATGTAAGCATTATGAGAAATTACAAGCGGACTCTCTTATACTATAACTGACTGACCCAACTTTTCAGTGGCTGCAATAAAACATTCAGAAACTTGTTAATGACGCAATAGAAGGAGTTTATTTGACCATTGTTTTGTAATGCCGATCACACGATAGGTGGTTTGCACTAAGAAGCGTTGATGTCAGAACATAATAATTGTAAATATTTTACTTTAAAAGAGGAGTTCGTTACATAGCAAATAATATTGGCAAACTGTTTTAAGATACATTGTGGTCATTGAATAACATTGTAATCTCGGGATAGTACGACAAACTATCCCGGGATCGGGATTGGCAAAACTAGGTTGAAATCCCAGGATTTCGGGATCGGGATTTCCCGGGATCCCAACGCTACTTACTACATCGTTCAACAAAGAACTATAAGTCGGCAAAATTTACTTCTAATTCATATGATCCTACTAATTCTAATCCAAAATTGACAGTTGATGAGTTATCTAAGTTGTTTGTTCGTTGTAGAGAGCCTCCTAACCTAGCTTATGAAGATAAGTTGTATGGGGATTCTTCAAAGTGTCATCAATTTATTGTACATATTTCAGGATACAGTGTAAAACCACTATAAAAAATCTGATCTGGCTCATGCTTTTGTTAGACTCGCAGCAGCCACAAGAGGACGTGCCAAAAAAGTTGTTGAAGCACGTCAGGTGGAGAAGTCTTCAGCTCAAGGTCTTCAGAAAACCTTGCAGATCTAAGAAAAGTATTTGGAGCACCACAGTTGCAAGTTGATGCTAGGCTTAGAGAGATAGGAGAGGGAACTTCAATAAACCCCACGGCTGATAGTCTTCAGGACTTCCACGTTAGTCTTGTTACATGTAGAAATCTTCTTCCTTCCGCCAAAGTGACAGAAGAGTTAGATGTTCCTGCAACGACAAAAAGGGTTTTTTGACGTCTGCTTCCTAATTTGCAAAAACGGTTTGTTCGATTTTTTGTTGACCTGGGTTATCAAATACGAAGGATATCTTTTGATGAAGTTTCGTATTTTACAAAAATTTGCAGAGATGAATCCAAACTCTTTGAAAGACTTTTAGAAACAGTTGGTCATGAAGAAAAACCTTTTTTTAAAAATAAAATCAAGGCTGGACGTTCGAATGCCATGCATGTGCATAAAATAATTTCTTAGGTCCTAGAGATACAAAAGGAAATAAAATTAAAGAAAAAATTAGAGGTTAGCCAAAAAGTTTTCCCACTCTGTTCAGAAAGACATAATGTATGGTGTGTCCGGAATTTTCGCTGCAAAAAATTCGCTGTAGGAAATTTTGTCGCAAGAAAATTCGCCGTAGGAAAATTTTCGCCGCTACTTGGTACTTGGTATTTGTACTTGGCAACTTGGTACATATTGGCAGGCTTGTAACTTTACCCATACAATGGTTTATACAGTGAAAAGTAGTAGAGATGGTGCAAAACGCTAAGGTTAGGTTAGAGTAAGGGTTAGGTTAGAGTTAGGGTTAGGTTAGAGTTAGGGTTAGGTTAGAGTTAGGGTTAGGTTAGAGTTAGGGTTAGGTTAGAGTTAGGGTTAGGTTAGAGTTAGGGTTAGGTTAGAGTTAGGGTTAGGTTAGAGTTAGGGTTAGGTTAGAGTTAGGGTTAGGTTAGAGTTAGGGTTAGGTTAGAGTTAGGGTTAGGTTAGAGTTAGGGTTAGGTTAGAGTTAGGGTTAGGTTAGAGTTAGGGTTAGGTTAGAGTTAGGGTTAGGTTAGAGTTAGGGTTAGGTTAGAGTTAGGGTTAGGTTAGAGTTAGGGTTAGGTTAGAGTTAGGGTTAGGTTAGAGTTAGGGTTAGGTTAGAGTTAGGGTTAGGTTAGAGTTAGGGTTAGGTTAGAGTTAGGGTTAGGTTAGAGTTAGGGTTAGGTTAGAGTTAGGGTTAGGTTAGAGTTAGGGTTAGGTTAGAGTTAGGGTTAGGTTAGAGTTAGGGTTAGGTTAGAGTTAGGGTTAGGTTAGAGTTAGGGTTAGGTTAGAGTTAGGGTTAGGTTAGAGTTAGGGTTAGGTTAGAGTTAGGGTTAGGTTAGAGTTAGGGTTAGGTTAGAGTTAGGGTTAGGTTAGAGTTAGGGTTAGGTTAGAGTTAGGGTTAGGTTAGAGTTGGGTTAGGTTAGAGTTAGGGTTAGGTTAGAGTTAGGGTTAGGTTAGAGTTAGGGTTAGGTTAGAGTTAGGGTTAGGTTAGAGTTAGGGTTAGGTTAGAGTTAGGGTTAGGTTAGAGTTAGGGTTAGGTTAGAGTTAGGGTTAGGTTAGAGTTAGGGTCAGGTTAGAGTTAGGGTACTTTTTGTGAATAGAAATTGCAAAAGAGATTAAAGAGATGTTGATAGTGTTAGATCATAGTGGTAGATCATATTTCTTGGTTAGATCACGTACTATACCGGCACCGAACAATCTATACTCGCCAGTCGAGTTTGTTCTGTTAGAGGCGCCAATTGCAATGCACTTATACAGAACCATATGAAAAGTTTTTAAATTTTTCAATGCAAGAGCTCCGTGTCACAGCCAAGTCTCTCCAACTTTGTTTTTTCTGTTTTAGACAAGGGCGTCGTTTTAAAGTTTGTGCTAGTAAATATCATTGTAGGCATTGTAACCAACCCTATAATACATTATTGCGTGTACAAAAATCTCCATTGACAAAATTCCATGCAAAAGTGAAATCTCAATTAAACGCTGCTGCTAATAAATCAAAGGTCAAGAATAGTGTAGTGGCCACATTAGTGCATAAGAATCGCCCTAGCACTCGCTTAAAATTTTGCCTATGCTTGTAAAAAATTTGGAACTGTGGCATCTTGCGAAGTACATGCCTTTCTTAATGGGGGAGCTAATTATCATTTAATTACAAAACAGTTTTTTGAGGAATTAGGCCTTTCTGGTGAGCGTGTTAAAAGTTGTATTGGTTTAGCAAACAGGTGAGTCACCATCAAAGATACTTTAAAGTCAAAACTTTTGGTTGAGGTTTGGGTTACTCTGACTTCCATGAATTGTCTCTAGTAATTGTAAAAGAGAGCTTGGCATATGTGAGTTCAAGTATCCCCATACCTGATGACATAGATAGAAATCCCCATCTGGTTGGTATTACTATTCTTGTGATTGAGAAGACTTGCGTTGACTTAATTATTTTATTAAATGCCAGAATCTTGCATAAAATTCATGAGAAAAGGGAAGCAAGACCAGATAAACTTTGTGCTGGTAGATGTTTATTAGGCTAGTTTTTCTATGGAAATGATAACACAATGAAGCAAAAAAGTGTTTTCGTTTAGCCATGCATGTTTTGCGAAGTGAATTGTGCCCTTCTGCGAATCCACATTTTCAGACAAGTACGGAAGATAAAATTTGCGGCAAAGCGACGAATAAGCTATCGGTTATCGATCAGTTAATTATGCATTACAGCACTTTGTCTCGCCTCTTGCCCACAGTTTCGTGGTGGCGCAGATTGATCTGTGTGTTTTGTAATCTTATAAAAATAAAATCGACCCAGCATTGTTGGTAAAATCTGGGCCGGTTACGGCTGTCGAATATAATCAGTCTTTGTGGTTGCGATTCAATGTGCTCAAAAGCAAGTTTTCAATGATCTTATTGACGCATTAGAAAAGGGTGATTGTTATGACATAGAGGCTGGTAGGTATGGTAATCAGATAAAAGGACTGTTAAAACCTTTGCGGGCATACTGCCTCTTGGTAGAAGACGGGGTTTTACGTTTAGGTGGGCGTTTACAAAATCCAATCTGCCTTATGACACAAAACATCCTTTAGTGTTACCACGATGCCATCATGTTACGGGGGTTATTATTGCTGATGCACATTTAAAGTACGGTCATTTTACCGCTAATTACGTATCAAATAAATTGTTGCTGAAATATTACATTTTGGGTGGAGAGCGAGTGTTATATTAAAAAATTGTTTATTGAGTGTCGTAATCGCAATATTAAGCTCTGCAGTCAGCAGATGGCGCCGCTGCCCACTGGTTGTATATCCATAAGGCGGCGCCCTTTTGCACATTCTTGGGTTGATTATTTATGTGGCTTGAAGGTGAAGTAAGGACGAAAGGAATTGAAAAGATACGGCTGTATTTTCACGTCTTTAACCACTCGAGCTACGCATCTTGAAATTGTTTTTGACTTGTCCTCGGACGCCTTTCCTATGGCTTTTAGACGTTTTCTCGCATTGAGAGGAGCTGCAACTCGCGTCATCTATTCAGATAATGGTTCAAATTTTCACGGAGCTGAAGTGGTATTGAAGCGTGGTTTAAAAAGGCTTCAGAAGAAGTGGTCTTTTAATGATTTAATGTAGTTTTCAGAGGTGTTGAATTTCGTGTTAATCCGCCCCATGCAAGCGATCAAGGTGCGTGTTTGAATCAATGATTCGCTTTTGACGAAAGGTTATGACTGCATTGATGGACGATAAAAAGCTTCACAATTTGACCGATGACGGACTTGAAACTCTTTTCAAGGAAATACAATTGATTCTCAACGAAAGACGTCTTACCAGAGTCATTACAGACGCAAGCGATTTGTGTGCATTAACTCGAAGCAGTAAACAAGGTTTCCCAAAAGTAACCGAACCCAAATTTAAAAAAAAATTTGATTTCAAAAACAACAAACTTCTTAAACATATTTAGTATTTACAATTGTTCAAAATGTCTACCTTGAACTTCTATACATTCATGTGTTTCGAAGCTTGCTTCCCATCTTTCTTTAACATGCTTGTAGATCGTCGTTGTATAACAATTTTTAATAACGAAGACATGCTCGTTTAAATCTAAAATCCTTCGCTGCATTTTCAAAAATGTGGGTACCAGCGGCGCACACTGAACAGAAATTAAGTAATGATGTTAAGAAATAGTAAGAAAATACCCTACAAAGACATAAAAAAGAAATTACATTTGTTGGTTTTGATATCTAAATTTTATTTAAGTTTACGGTTCGGTTACTTTTGGGACACCCTATATTTTGATAAGAAGCATTCGTCGTCGTCGTCATCGTTTGAAGGGCATCCACTCCAGGCCAGACACAAACAGGACTGGGGCCTAGGGTTTATCCTTTTACTACCACAGACTGCTGTACTGCCTGAATCAGATGCTGGTAGTGGTGTTATTAAGCCAGCATCGAGTTTCGTCATCCAAAACTGTCAGACCTCATGCTTCATGTGGTGCCCGATGTATAGGGCACGCTGTTAGTACATGGTCTGCGGTTTGCTCAGAGGCGCCACACTCGCAATTCGGTGAAGGAGCGAGACCCCATTTGTGCATGGACGAATGGAATCGCCCAACACCAGTCCGCAGGCGGTTGAGCTTAACCCAAGCTGCTCGGGGTAAGCCCATCCCAACAGGCCTGGCACTGGTCCGAGGCACAAAAGCACGAAGCCTGGAAACATTTTCACAGTACTCCGTGTTCCATTTATGATTTGTCCATTCAGAGGCGCGGATGCCAAGTCTGGTAAGATTGTCCAAAAGATTCCGCGCACCTGGCACAAACGGGCGTCTGGATCTTAGTCTTACTTGGCGAGTATCTGAGGACCCACTTAAGAGACCATACAAGATATGATCGGGGTTCAGAGATCCACGGTGAGCCAAGGAGAGTGTCGCTCCCATTCGGCGAACCTCAGCTGGCTGGATGCCTGAGAGTACAGGTAGGTGGTCCGTTGGAGTGGGACGCAGGCATCCAGTAACTATGCGCAAGGCGTCATTCAAGACACTGTCAATGAGGCGAGTGTGAGCACTGCGACACCATACTGGCGCACAGTACTCAGATGTTGAGTAGACTAGAGATAAGGTGGCTATGCGTAGTGTTTTAGCACCAGCATCCCATCCCGAGCCCACGAGTCGCCTCAGCAGTGTGACGCGTGATGATAGTTTTCTGCGCAATGCCACTAGATGGTGACGAAACGTGAGCGATCTGTCCAGTTTTACCCCAAGATAAGAAGGGGTTGGACAGAGCGGTAAAAGTTTATCATTATTGCAGACCTTTAGCTCACGTTTGGCCTCTAGGTTATTTAAATGAAAGGCTGTCGTCACCGTCTTAGTGTGACTGAGCTTCAACCTCCAAGTCTGGAAATACGCTGAAAGTGTAGACATGTCTTGGCCTAAATTCCCCTCCAAGTCCTTCCAGTTTCCAGAAGAGTATAGCAATGCTAGATCATTAGCATAAGCAAACTTTCTGGAAATCGTGGAAGGAAGATCGTACGTATAGATGTTAAATAGGAGGGGAGCCAAGACCGATCCCTGAGGAACGCCGTTTTTAAGACGGTGTAGCCTGCTTTGCATTTTGTCACTGCAAGGTATAAAATATAGCATAATAAATAAACACATTAACAAATACTGATTGACACAAATAACGGATTAGTGTATTGAAAATAGAGACTTTACCTTGTGAATCTTAAACTCGTAATGAGTTAAAATTAAGCTGTTATAAACCATTCACCTAACGTTTGTATAAGAAAAACAATGTTGTTAATTCTTTTATTTCTCTGAATAAAAAGTAAAATTTCAGAAAAACTAGACCTGATACAGCTAAACTGCTTGCATTTTTGAAATTAGCAGCACAAATTACACCAGAAACAGTTAAAAGTTTCTAAATCTCAAAAAATTCGCAGACCAGTGTAATCCTTCTCTTGCATTCTCTGTCACAACATTCATCACAACTGCAAAAATAAAGGTAACAAAACAGATTCCAGATGTCCACTAAACGCTATATAAAATTCTTCTGAGAATTCAGATCCAACTTTAACCTTCGAACCCTCATACAAACTCACCACTGCATTTACCAAGATCTCTGATAGTCATTATATTCTGTTATTCTTCTGGTAAAAACAAAAAACCTTTGGTTTTACCAGAAGTCCTTTATTCTCTGATAGTTTTTTATTCTTCAATGCCCATTGCACTACTCTTCTTGGAACTCTATCAAATGCCTTCTCTACAAAATACACAAAATTCCTGTACAATTTTTTTCTGTCTCCCTCTATTCCTCTTGCATTCTTTTCAATACAAAAAGAGCATCTGTCCTTTTAACTACAACAAGTGCATAAAGCCAATTTGCATATCATCCAGCTCCACCAATGCTTTTATCCTTTTCTCCAATACCCTTTCAACAATCATCATCCCATGCTCCAATAACTTTACTCCTCTATATGCTCCGCAATTCGTCACATTCCCTTTTCCCTTGTAGATTGGCACTATCACAAGTCTTCCAATCTTCCGACATTCCTTTTCCATCAAGTACTCTTTGACAATGTTTTATCATCATATCAATTCCAACTTTTTCACTTGCACTTATTTTTTCCATGCTTACTTTTAAAAGTCAAATTGCTTTTCCTAATTTTATTTTCTTTATTACGCGTGTTATTTCCTCTATAGAAACTTCTTCCACTGGAATTTTTGCATTATCCTATACTAATCTCAGTCTTTTGATCCCATGCATTCTCTTTGCATCCCATTGGACTTTTACACTATCATATACCAATCTTAGTCTTTTGATCCCATGCATTTGTTTCATATACATCGTCTTTTTCATATGTTCTTTCCACACTCATTTTCGATTCTTCTTGCTAAACGCAAATCTGCCATTTGTTCCTCTTAAACATTGTCCACTGTTTTCACCTTGTCTTATTTTTTTAAAAACTTTCCATGCTTAAAAACATTGTTTTGTTTATCAGATAAATTATTCATCTCTTGCTCAGCCTCTACTGACAATTTTTCTAGTTAGATTTCTCTCTCTTTTGTAATTATCTTTATTCTCTTCTGATCGGATTTTGCACATCTCTCTAAATGCGTTCTTTTTTCTCTTTATTGCTTCTTGCACTTCCTCGTTCCACCATCATGTGCTTCCTCTCTCGCTCATTTATTTTTCTCTTTGCACAAAGTTCAACCTTCAAAATCATATCTTTAAATAAACCCCATAAATCCTTTGCTTCAATATTGACTAATTTTTTCACTTTGTCTTTAAATTTTTTCTTTGTTTCTTTTTCTTTTAATTTCCATACCTACATTGCATGTTCCGTTTCATTTTCATGCGCTTAAACAGGTTTTCCTTCTTCACATCAACAACCACAAACCTGTTGTTATAGGTCTCACACTTTATTACCTTTTATTAAGGCTTTAAAAGACTAAATTTAAGACAAACAGAAATACAACAGACACCATGATGATTGCTAACTAACTGAAATAACGAAAAAGAAACATGCAAGGCAAAACCTATGACGTCACCAACACTGCACAAGAAATGAAAGAAAAAGGCAACTAATAAAGTGACACGTAAAGAGGGAAAATCACCACAATCTCCCCCCGTTAAGAATAAATGTTATTACCATATCTGTCTATAGGTCGGCGAATACGTGAAGAACGACGTAAATTAGGAGTTTCGCAAGGTGCATCAGATGATATGCTTTCAGTATCGTCCGGCGCTGCTCGACCGTTGCTAGTTATGTCAGGTTGCGAAAACGAATTAGATTCATTATCACTTTGCGGTAAAATTGTGTTTTCGGTATCGTCAGAATGCGATGAAAGATTTGTATCGTTCGCAGCATCAGCAACAGGGTTTCGAGCTAGATCTCGTAGAGAAACATTAATTTCTCTTCCATCATTTAATTTAACATGGGCGTAATGCGGGTTAGCCTCAATGAGCTCAGCTTCTTCAACTAGCGGGTCATTTTTGTTGCGAACATGACATTTCACATAAACTGGCCCAGGCTTCACCCAGGAAGGCAATGATACACCGTTAAATGACTTTCGAGAGTGCGAAAACATACGTTCATGTGGTGTGCAATTGATAGCGGTACACAGCAGAGATCGCATAGAATGAAGTACATCAGTTAGAACGTATTCCCAGTGAGTCAGAGGAAGTTTTTTTGAACGCAAAGCTAATAACACAGTTTGCCAAATAGTGCGGTTACAACGCTCAACTTGTCCGTTTCCTGCGGGATTGTATCTATTTGATCTACTTGTCGGTACCCCAAAATTATGAAGCCACGATTTTAGTTCAAACGACATAAAACTAGATCCTTGATCGGTATGCACATAACCAGGAAAGCCAAATATGCTAAACAAATGAGTGAGTTTTTCAATAACGGTCGCTGATTTTATATCGGGGCACGCATACGCAAAAGGAAAACGTGAAAATTCATCAACAATAACAAGCAGATACTTATTTTTTGAAACGGATAAAAGTGGTCCTTTAAAGTCGATACTAATTCGTTCAAAAGGCTGGGTTGCCTTTATTAAGTTCATTTTGTCTTCTGGTTTCAGGAAAGAAGCTTTTACTTCGCTGCAATCTTTGCAAGCTTGTATAACATTTTTGACATCGCTTAACGAAAACGGCAAGTTTTTAACTTTGACATAGTGAGCCAATCGAGTAATTCCAGGGTGACACAATGATTTATGTAAATTGATTAACGACTTCAATGATGAAAATGACACGGATGCGGAAATAGCGCGAGAAAGCGTATCTGGAGCGACATTAAGTTTACCCGGTCGATAGATTATAGTAAAATCAAAAGCGGCAAGCTCTAATCGCCATCGTAATATTTTATCGTTTTTGATTTTTGATGTATGCCTCATATCAAGCATAAACGATACGCTACGCTGATCTGTGATCAGTGTAAAATGTTTTCCTAAAAGCAAATGCTTCCATTTTCGAAGCGCTTCGACAACAGCGTACGCCTCTTTCTCCACGGCTGAATGTCGTTGTTCCGATGTCGAAAGGGTCCTAGCGTGAAAGGCTACCGGTTTTCCATTTTGATTTAAGGTTGCAGCAATGGTAAAATCGGACGCGTCGGTTTCAATGGTAAACGGAACAGCTTCATCTATCGGCTGTAAAGTGGCGTCGGCAAGCTTGTTTTTCATTAGATGAAAGGCAGAAATGGCATCGTTTGATAGTGGGAAGGCTTCGTTTTGAACTAAAGGCCTTATAATTTCTGAAAAATTAGGAACCCACTTTGAATAGTAACTGAATAAACCAAGAATCCTTTGGAGTTCTTTTTTTGATTTTGGCACTTCTAGATCTTTCAGCGGTGCAATGCGCTCTGGATCGGGCTTGATCTCGCCATTTCCCACTAAATGGCCTAAAAGTTGAATTTGTGAACGATTGTATTGGCACTTGTTTTCATTAAAAGTAAAATTTTCTTTTTTTGCAGCTTCCTTTAATGCACATAAATTTTCGTCATGGGAAGCTTGATCCATGCCGCCAACTGTAATATTATCCAAATATACATTTACTCCTTTTAGTTTGTAACGGTCGATAAATTCGTTCATCACGCGCTGGAAAGCAGGCACAGCATTCGTTAAGCCAAATGGCATAACTTTCCACTGGTATAATTCTAATCCGGATTGGAATGCGGTGTAAGGACGATCTTTTGGATGGATTTTAATTTGGTGGTAAGCCGATTTTAAATCTAGAGTGCTCATACGTTTCCATTTGGCAACTTCGTTAACAATTGATTCGATACTTGGTAGAGGGTAGGCGTCTAATTCTGTAAACAAATTAATTGTACGGCTGTAGTCAATGCACATCCTTCTCTTACCTTTCCCATTATCGACGACAAGTGGTTGCGCTCGCCAAGGTGAATTACTTCTTTCAATTCGATTTTCGTTCAGCAGTCTTTCTGTTTCCGCTTTTATGAGCGCTTGGTCGGATAAAGAGAATTTTCTAGTCTTTATTGCAATGGGTTTACAGTTTCGGTTAATGTTGCGAAATAAATCTGGATATGGTACGTGAGCAGTCGGCATGATTGATGAAATGTGAAGTTCTTTTTTCTTTCCACGGAATTCAAAAGTTACACTCTTATGTTGTTGTAATAAATCATCTCCTATGATTGAATCGGCGACTAGGTTTGACATAACGTAAAATTTAAAATTTTTATAGTGGTGCTCAAGAAAAGTTAAATCCATGTAAGAAACGCCGCAAATTTCAGTTTTAAGAGATACATCGGCCATATTAGCAAAGTATTTTATAGTTTTATACGGAAGTTTATTTCTCTTCATAAATTCTTTATTTAGATAGCTGTTGGTACTGCCGGTGTCTACCAAAGCTTGGCCGGATATATTATTCACAGTAATTTCAGCTAAGACATGTTGTGAGAATGTGGATCGCATAGCCGTAGTCGGAGCTAAACAAGGTTGATCTACGCAGTTCAAAGAATTTTTGCGTTTTAAACAGCATTTCGCATAATGGCCTACCTTTTGGCAAAAATCACAAATTTCGTTTTTAGCAGGACAGCGACTGCGGGGATGCCATTTAGACTCTCCACAAAAATAACACGTAAAGTTTCGAGATTGTTTTTTTGAAGCTATTACGCTAACATTGTTTTCATTCGATTTGGTTTCGTCTTTTTGGAGAGCGCACATCTGTCGGGAGGATGTATCTTGGCAGGTATACGTTTCGCAATTTAACTTTGCCAGTTCAATTGAACGAGCTTTTTCATGGGCTTCTGTAAATGTTAAAGTCCTGTTTTCAAGTAGCCGTTGCCTAATAAAGTTTGAAGAAAGTCCGTTTATAAAAGAATCTCTTTTCATGTCATCTTTATACTCTTGAGCACTTACAGCGGTAAAGTCACAATTTTGACTAAGTTTGTTAATACGCAAAATAAACTCATCAACTGATTCACCAGCGTCTTGTTTGGCTGTTGCAAGCATGTGCCGCGCGTAGATTTCGTTCTTTGGCTTTACAAATAAATTTTGTAATGCAGTTATAGTACTCTCGTACGTAGTTTCTTCACTTATAAGTTTGTAAATAGGAGCTGATAAATGAGCTGTCAGTACCTTTAGTTTATCTACAGTATTTTCTCCTCTAGGCAAAGCTTCGACAAAGTTAGTAAACGTTTTAAGCCAGAATTTCCATTCCTCTTCAGCTAAATGTGAATTGGGATCTATAGTAAGCTTTTCTGGCTGCAAGTACCTCCATTCAGCATTAGCCATTTTTAGTCTTTTAAATTGTTATAGGTCTCACACTTTATTACCTTTTATTAAGGCTTTAAAAGACTAAATTTAAGACAAACAGAAATACAACAGACACCATGATGATTGCTAACTAACTGAAATAACGAAAAAGAAACATGCAAGGCAAAACCTATGACGTCACCAACACTGCACAAGAAATGAAAGAAAAAGGCAACTAATAAAGTGACACGTAAAGAAGGAAAATCACCACACCTGTGTTGCAGTTTCCAACAAAATCACCTTGACATGGTTTCTTTTCCCAACGAAACAAAATTAATCTCAATTTTATTTCCAACTGAAAAATAAATTACCTTTCTTTTCTCCTTCTCCTTAAACTATGCATTTGCGACGCATAAATCTTTCTGATCGCAGATTCCAACAGCATTCTACCTTCCAAATTTTGTTCTTCAATTCCATTTCCTTCATGTGCATCCTTAAATCCATTTATTTTTTTCAACATGACCATTAAAGTTTCCAATTTCCGAAGTCAATTTTTTGTAGCTTTCACATCCTATTTATGAACCAGTTCATGATAAAATTTATCCTTCTGTATATCGGGCTTTGCACTTTAGGGTGGATAAACACATACGAGCGTATTACCCGTATCATTTCCTTCGTAAATATAAGGCACATTATCATTATTCTATCACTCCTTCTTTGTATCTCAGCAACACTTTTGCACGACTCCAATTTAACCATTATTGCTACACCTACCTTCCCAATATCATTTCCCGATCATCATAACTTGTATCTTCTTCCTTCAACTCCCATAGAACAAGCTTTTTTTCCCCTCCATCGTACCTTTTGTAGACCATAAATATCCACCTTCCTCTTCCTCAATTTCTTTTCCACTTTTGTTCCCCTAGCATAAAGACTACTGACGTTCCAGATTCCGAGTCTAATTCCAATCTGATTATCAGTCTTTTTTTGTTTTTAAATTCATATCCAGAGATTCTTTGCACCGCCTGGCCATTTAAGGACTGCTGGGGACTGGGGGTCATTTTTTAAATTGCTTTTTTATACGTTTTTTGAAACAATTTTATTGGTCGCATGCCTTTGCTGACATCAACCACAGTTGTCCGCTGTGGATATAGCCTTTGCCTAAATAGATAGTAGCATTTAAGGAAATAAGTTGATGTATTTAATTCATAATTGGAATCTAACAGATGCTCCCACTTCGGGTCAAAGTAGTTTTGGGAGTTATAGAAATTAAAGTATAACTCCACTCTTCCTATAATTTCAGAAATTTTGAACTGAAGCCTTTCCACTGGAAGTAGTTTAAAGTCATACTCAGGACAATTACTATTGCAAATTATTACTACTACAAATGCAATAGTGTGGCAGTGTTGCGGTGTTGCAGTGTGTGTAGTGTGGCAGCGCATTTGTAGTAGTAATCGTTATACAATAGTATTTGTATAACGATTACTACTATAAATGCAATAGTATGTCACAATATATAATGAGTACTACTACAAATGCTATAGTGTGGCAGAGAGGATACAAAGACCAATTTTTTTCCTATGAATGAACGTTGCAATTAAAAGTTTTTTTTGAAGCTCGTTTTATTGGCAAATTTCACCGGATTGTGACCTGAGGCAAGGTTGTTGGAACGGTCATTAATGCAAAGGGTATTATTGCAAGAAAATGAACAGCTTGACTCATGCTAAAGGTTTTTAACATTGTATTGTATTACCCATCAAATCATCGTTAGTAAATATGACACTACGCCACCTAAGACGAGAAGCAGCAGACTCGAATTTTGCTCCTGTTTGAGCTTGTCAGTGATGAATATCTCACTGAAATTCAACCGATTAGATGTAGTCCTACACGCAGGAGACAACATCAATAGACTATATAACCGGGACAACAACTGGACTCTAAGCAGCTTAGAAGTTATTTCCGACTTTACAGCGCAAGAAACCGATAGAATCACTATGTGTAGAACAAAGCCGCACCTTATGACCGGAACTTAACCCACAAGCGTGGCAACCCGACAAGTATCTCAGTGAGATATACATCACTGATGTGCTTTTCTTAATTATTATCTAAATACCTCGTGTTAACAACTATAAATTTGTGATCAAATAATTATTGCTGTTGTTGTAACGAATATTATGATGTTTTGTTCTGTTTTTAAATATATTTTTTGATGCAAATTGAAAAAACAAGGGTGAAAGCAACGAAAGTGAAATTGAAAAATTAACTGCAAAATTTTCCCAAAAGACCCCAGTCATATCAGACTCATGTTAGCAAGATCTTGAAACTAAATTTTCGTTAATAAAAATGAAAGTTACGTAATGCATAATTCTTAGTGCTACTTAACTGGCTAAAAATTATCTAGACAAACGCCGTAAAGACTCCATTTCAATGTTAAGTAAATATAAACAAACAATTCGCAATGCATCAAATCTCATTTCAGTAACCTCGTCTTTCTTCATTTCAAAACAGATTAAATAAATTAAAAACAAAATATAGATTAATAAAAATTTTTGCTATTTTTCAGCATTCACGTTAGAAGAACGGATAAACAAAGAGAACATAAATATTTTCCCTTAAAAACGTACATGGCATACGTTGATAGATGGTTTGATTGTAATTACATCAATAAAGGAATTAACGTTACCAAAAGAGTGTACATTGCCACAGACGAACCAAATGTGATTGCTGAAGCAAAACAACAGTAATTTTAATTATTTTTTTGCTTTGATTGATCATTTTCAATCAAATCTTTTCATATTGGTATTATTGTATTAGCAAGTCCAAAACTCGTGCGTGCACAAACTTTAAACACGGCGTGACTTGATAATAAATGATTTGGCGGTTTTCCGTCTGGCAAATTTCTGTCATGGCACATCAACATCATGTACGTTAACTTGCTGAATTTTTTTAAAGCGTTATTGAATAATTTAGAGCAGCGGCTTTTAAGCGGGAGTACACGTACCTATGAGCCGCTCTTGCTAATTCAAGAAACAAATTCACTGTTTTGGTCATTCATTTCAACATAAATTTTTGAATTTACCTTATCGGGGAATAGATTTGACGGCAGTCTGTGTTAAGCTTAAACAAAAAAAGTAACGCAACAAATATTCTTGCCCTCAAAATTTCTAAAAATCAAAGTAACTCCTCCCACCTTTTTTATTTTTTGGTTTTCACATTGGGTTCAACGTAAAATTTCAGCGCTGTCTTCCTAGAAACTGGTTAGCAATTTGAGTTGATGACCAAAATAAAAAAAGCCTTTAATTTGATTTTCAGAAATTTTAAGGAAAAAAATGTGTGTTGTATAACTTTTTGTTTGTTCAAATTGAATTGCCGACCTGTACCTGAGAAGCCAGCGCTGAATTTTTAGGTTGAACTCATAGTGAAGATCAAAAAAGTCAATGCATTAACAAATAGGAATTTTATTTTTAAAAATACAATTTTGAAAAGGGATCCGTGATTAAAAAATTGGGAACCACTGATGCAAAGTATTATTTGAAACTTAAAAATCTAGTACTCTATTGTTTTAAAACCTAACTTAAAAAATAACAAAATAATAGATGAATATGTACTTGTTTTTCTGAAACGAAAATCTATTTTACAGATATAAAAATTACAAAATCTTGTATGATCCAATGTTTTACACGCATAGACAGACAGTTGAAAATCGTTACAATGATAACGGAATTGTTGGAACATTAACGGACATTGAAATTCTAAGAAATTGCAACTTTTTTGTGGGAACATTTTCTTCTAATGTATGTCTTCTTGATTTCCAAAACTTCTTTGAAGTGTATAATTTCAAAAGTAACTGTATGGCTTCATAATATCATATTTCCTATTTTATACAATGCCTTAAAGTTTTAATTTTTGTATAAAATCAACTAACAAGAAAAAATTTTTGCATGCATTTCGTTAGGTTGTCCACTTTTTTTGTTTTCTTTTAAAATCGCTTAGCTTATATCATTTTTATGAATAAATCAGCACAGAAAGTCAACGCAAAAATTTTTGTAAAATGTTGTCATCTTCATTCCTTGGAGACATGAAAGCTTATTAAAAGGGTAAATACGTAAAAAAAGGTTAAGAACCACTGACCTAGAGCAATAACTCGTCCGATTAATTTCTTTAATTCATCCAAACTGACCAATCATTTGTCATTTCTGGTGATTCACTGGGCTTCAGTCACGTGCATTTCTTAGTATGTCTCAACATAGGCTCATTGAAAAGAATTTCAAAGGAAGAGACTACACTCTTTTGTTGAATGCGATGTACAGCATAAAAAGTTGGACTACAGCGGAAGTTTATTATGTTTTGCTGTTGCAGGCAACTTTGCACACATTGAGATGTGGTTGCCAACATCCAAAATAATTTATCCTTACTTTGTATAGGCTGTGGTGCATCTGCATTGGTGCTTTCAGCATGTTAGTTTTTGTCATGAGACTGCCCCATATTTTCTTCATTCCCGAAAGGGCGAGGGAGAATTGCGACAGTTTCTTTATCCTCGGAATCAGAAGATTCTACTTCAAGCTCAGTCACTGCTTCTGCTGCATTTACAGCTTCATATTCTTTTTTGTCTGATAGCATCAGATTCCTCTGACGGAAAAGCCTGCATTATTTCCAGTGCTTGTAATGCAGACACTTTCCTTGGCTTTTCTATTGTTAGCTTAATAAAATCAATACATTGAAAATACGACTGTACCTAAAATATATGTCATAGTTAACGTGAATGAGGATTTAAAATTACTTTGAAAACAAGCCGCTTAAAAGACGAGAAGTACCAGACTCGAGTTTCGCTCTTCCTTTAAGTTTTTTGCTTCTCATCTTTTAAGCGGTTTGTTTTCTATGTAATTCTAAATCCTCATTCATGTTAATTATAAAATTCTTCCTTGGCTCGTCAAGCTCTAAGATAGTAAGCGCGACGTTTAACGCTTGTCGGGTAAGTCCCGGTCAAGAGGTACGGCCTTAGAATTACAACAGAGTGGATTCTATGTATTCCTTGTTCAGTAAAGCCGGGAAAAACATAAAGCTGTTTTCAGTCGAATTGCTGTCCGGCTTGTGTGGTCTACTGGTGTTGTCTCCTGCGTGGAAGACCTCGGGTATTTGCTTTAATTCGCAGTGAGATAAGCATCACTGACGAGCTCTAACAAAAGCAAAACTCGAGTCTGGTGCTTCCCATCTTTTAAGCGGTTTGTTTTCTAAATATACTGTACAGGGTGTTTCAAAAAATTTGACATCATTTGACATGTAAATATTAAAGAAACTACATAGTCAAATCAAATGAAATTCAACAGGTTTAATGTTGACCAAAACAAGATTTATTCTTGTAAATTTGAATAAGAAATTCAAAGGCACCTGAATTTCATGAAAGGTTTTACAAATGTTCAATATGCGCACCGCCTGTGACACGGCACACGTGAAGTCGGTACTCTGGTTCCTCCAAAACATGCTGCTGCATGTCTTTGGTAACAGTCTCCAGTGCGGTGCTGTTTCTTTGTTAACTAACTGTCTCACACGAGAGTTAAACTGGAGACTGTTACCAAAGACATGCAGCAGCATGTTTTGGAGGAACCAGAGTACCGACTCACGTGTGCCGTGTCACAGGCGGTGCGCATATTGAACATTTGTAAAACCTTTCATGAAATTCAGGTGCCTTTGAATTTCTTATTCAAATTTACAAGAATAAATCTTGTTTTGGTCAACACTAACCTGTTGAATTTCACTTGATTCGACTATGTAGTTTCTTTAATATTTACATGTAAAATGATGTCAAATTTTTTGAAACAGCCTGTACAGGATATCAATAGTACACAAAAAATGTAATTATTGTGGTGCAGCGTGTCGGCAGCGTGATCGAGTGGTTAGAGCACCGAATTGTGATTGTAATGGTCTTGGTTTAAAACTTACCCACGCCATTTTGTTGTGTCTTGGGAAAGACACTTTACGACACTTTCCCCTGCTTGGCGGTCTTAGCAAACATTTCTAAATTTCAGTCATATTTTTATTAATTTCAAGCGGACACCAATATTTTGACATCTCCGGAAGCAGGTCGGGGTAATTGCTTCCCTTATGCATCAGCGCCTCTGTCGTTGTCCTGCGAGTCAAGAGGATAAATATAAAGATAAAATAAAAAACAAATAAAATAGCCTGTTTTTATAATCAAACCTAAGGTGAAACATTCTAAATGCTCAAACAATGAAAGTAAGAGAAATGGAAAACAAGCAGTTTACTCCAGGCACAAGATGAAAAGCGATAGACCTATATACAACGTGAGGATCTACGATCTGATTGTATTTTCCATTTACAACCATAGTGCGTCAATTGACGCACGCCCTCTTTTTAGGTAGCCATGTCCTCAATTTCTCTCCTAATATGTTAATATCATATAACTGCAACTTTTTTTATACATGTAAACGACTTACAAACTGCTATTGATTGCAGACTTAAATTATTTGCGCACAATACCAGCTTAATATTTCAGACATCTAAACCAATTATTCTTCAAGGACTACTGTAATTATAAAGAACTTAAAAATTTAAACATATGGTGCTGTCCAAATAAATTAATCGTTAATCTATTTAAATCTAATGTTGTAGTTATTTCTCTAAAGTAGATTCAAGATATCATTGACCGGCTTACAATTAATTATGATAATTCTCAAAGGCCCTATATACTTATAAGGAATAAATGACAATATACTTAAATTTTACAAACATATTAAATTACTCCAATGTAAAATTACCTATCCTGTTGGTATTTTGACAAAATTGAAAAAAATCTTTCCAGAACAAAATTAATTGCAACTATTTTATGCTCTGGTCCATTCACACTTAACTTATGAAATAACTATATGGGGCTCAACATTTACATCCCATCTACAAAAATTACAAATATTAAAAAAGAAAGTAGTTAAAACTAATTGTTATGCAACATATCGAAGCTCAGCTAAACCATTTTATACTAAATTAAGCATTTTGCAAATTCAAGATATTTATAAACCTGAAATTACTGAGTTTATTTTTTACTTACAACAGAATATCAAATCCTACCCCATTTTTTAAATACATCAAAAAAAGCAATCAAGTATCAAACCAAAGCACAAAACTATTGGCAGAGCATAATAATTTATATATTCTTAGATATCGTAATAATAGATTGCAAATGAGTATAAAATATCAGGGAGTTAAGATCTGAAACTTTATACCACAAGAAATAAAAAAACTTCCTTACAATATATTCAAAAACAGCTATAAGCAATATCTTACCTGATTTCACTAAATGGAAACGGTAAAAATGTTTCCAATTATTTAAAAATCGCACATAATAATAAAACATGAAAATGTCTGACATTGGGTGCTTGTTTGACTTGATGACCATAAGATCTATTCGCATCTTCATTGTCACTTTTGTATTTAATTGCTGATGTTTTGTAATATTTTTTAAGCGTCATTAGAGTTGTGACAAAAATAAAAAATAATTGATTGATTGATGATTTTACAAAAGTCCTGGTAAGCCGCATCCACAACAAGTAAATTTAAGTGGCAACAAATTTTTTGCAAATTTGTTTGTCGAAGCAATGTGGTGACTCTATTCGGCCTTGCAAAAAGTCCTATCGCTTAAAAGACATGCTTGGCCCTGACATAGCAAACCTTGGTGGCGTAATTAGAAAAGGTTAATGTTGGACCCAACTAAACATATACCCGGTAAGCGACTTTAAGGAGCTACGCTGGCGAAAGCTAGATCTGCATTGGTGCCAGTTTTCTAGCGGCCGGAGTAAAAGCGGGCGGCATCCTTGTCATTGTATAGAAGAGTAAAACCATTAATATTTTCCCAGCCAGCCAAGCACTCATTATCCGGGCTGTTATCATCATAAACCCAATCAACTTGACGACTGTTGAAATTGCTGACATAGTGACAGAAATGAGGAAACACTGGGATATCCAGGGATCGCAGTCACGTTGGTGGAGGTTTGTAGACGTTGACTATTTTATAGTCATCAACCTCCACGCATAGCCACTCAATCTCCGATGTCAATGGAGATTAGCCAAAAGCGTGCATCTTAGTCGTTTGTGGGCAAACGGGGCAAAACCATGTTCCTGCTTAAGAAATACCAAGCTAGTTGGTAGATTAAAAGTACAAGCTTCTCTGCATTAATGCCATGGGTATCCTTTAATATAGAATGAGGAGTGCTTCAAACTCTGGAGAAAGATGATGAAGAACGTTTATATTACTCACAATTAGGGCTTCAATGTTCAGCTATAAAATAGTGGCTCTTCGAAACTTATTGGCAATGTGACCTAAAAAAGGAAGTTTTTTTCCAGAAATTGCTTTGTCCTGAAAAGAAGGTTTTCCGATTAACAGATCTTTGCTGAACATCTCCCGAAAGCAGTTTTGCTTTTGGTCTATCATGTGTAATAATAAGAGTAGATTTACTCACAGCCAAGGTTTCGCGAAAGCAACTGTCATCTGGGCCAGTTGTTGGGAAGCAATTGTTGTTAAGTAATTTATAAACATTCTTGTCTTAAAACAGCCTCATGGTTTGCCGTTATCTTTACCAAGAAGCTTGAGTAAATTATATTAGAGTCAATGCATGTTCTAGTGTCAGAGAAAAATTTGAAACTTTTTTATAAACATTACACAAAAGTGTGTTTGACAAAGTAAACATTTTGGCATGTGGCCTATTTTAAAGTCAATAGCAATGATGTCATTTCAATTTCAAAATTTCGGGGCTTCAGCATTTGTCTATCAAAACTTTTTATTGTTGGCACAGAGCCTGACACAATAAAATACGAACTACACTTTTTTGTTTTTTTAACAGAGCTAAATTAAAGCATTTATTGCTTATTAGAAATACTGGTAAATTTCAGTATCTACCATTCGTTATACTAGAGTATCTGTACTCGAGTTGGTCCCAAACCCTGGGATCTACGCATGGGCAACTGGAACTTCACTTTACTCAATGGGAAACACTAGAAATTGGTTTGAGAGGCAGAGTAGTATCATTTTGATATTGTTGTAATTTCCTCTACCAAACGTCGTGGCTCCGGTGCCGTTGAGTTGAATGAAGGCTATAAGCTTTTCTACTTAAGTGCAAATGTATCCTTGTCTGCTTAGGCAGAGGTAAGCATTCTTGTAAGCCCTCGCTGGCCCACTGCGTCTCTGATTGGATCCTACTTAAAAGAAGAATTAGACTACAAAGTCGGTCACTGTGAATTTTGCAGGTAAACGAACCAAACGCTGAAACATAGTACCAGCCTTTCTTAGATGAAGTAGGTTTGTTTTACAGAAAGTAACATCTGCAGAATCAATTGTCCTACTGGGTGATTTCAATGCACACGTTGATACTGAAAACAAGACTTGGAAGGGCGTTATCGGAAGACTAGGAAACCCTGACATTAACAGAAATGAAAGGTGTTTATTCAGTTCTGTGCGACCAACGGACTGTGCATAATAATATCTTTTTTTGGCACTAGAGGATTGACAAATACACTTAATACAGAGATTCGGTGGGATAGCGTTCTATCATTGATTTTTGTATTGTCTCAGCAAACTAGTTTTCTTCTATGGTTGGTCGATGCTTGTGTTAAAAGAGGAGCTGAACTGTTACCGACCATCACATAGCCGTCTGCATTTTGAGAGGTCTTAATCATTTGAGAACAAGGAAACGATTTACAGCACAAAGAGCATATAAAATAAAGTGTGGGTTACTAGCAGACTTAAAAAGGTGAGAAATACAGTACTGTTGCGAGCAAAGTTGCTTTCCTGTTTAGAGAACTCCCTGACTTTACTGAAGATGTTGAGACTAAGTGGGATTTATTTAAATCAGCAGTCATTTACAGCTGCTCGTTGGGTTTGCAAACGTGTGGGAGTTCAAACAGGTTGTGATGGTGATAGAACTGCTTTATAGAATCAAGAAGTTAAAAAAGCCATCGGTGCTAAGAAAGCCATCGGTGCTAATCCATGTCTCAATATTGTCATTATTAACTTTAATGGAAACATCTAAAAACAAAATACATTGTACAGCAGATTCCATAGTAAAATTTTTGTGTTTTTACGAGTATGTTGGGAATTCAGTAAATTTAAAAAACCTAAAGAAGAAATGTCACTATCAAAATCTGCAAAACAATCATCAACGAAACGAGAGTAAAATTTAGGTGGACACATGCTAGAATCTAATAATTTTTTTGTTTCAATATAGGCCAAAAAGAATTTTACTCTCGTTTCGTTGATGATTGTTTTGCAGTTTTTGATAGTGACATTTCTTCTTTAGGTTTTTTAAATTTACTGAATTCCAACATACTCGTAAAAACACAAAAATTTTACTATGGAATCTGCTGTACAATGTATTTCGTTTTTAGATGTTTCCATTAAAGTTAATAATGACAATATTGAGACATGGATATGGCGCAAACCTACACACACTGGTTTACTTTTAAATTATAATGCGTATTGCCCTAAAAAATGGAAATCCGGATTAATATCTTGTTTATTATATAGAGTTAAATTAATATTTTCCAATAATTTGTTATTTCTTAATGAAGTTGGTTTGCTTAGAAATATGTTTGCGTCTAACGGTTACCCAATTTAGTTTTTTGAAAAATGTTTAAAAAAGTTTAATGAAAAAAGTATGCAGTCTCGTTCTTCGTCTCCCGATTATGTTTACAACCTTAATATCCCATATTTTGGCCATGACTCCAAACGTTTTTTAATTAAACTTAAAAACATTATTAAATCTAAATTTAAAATAACTTTAAAAATAAATCCTGTCTATAAAACGTTTAAAGTCTCACATTATTTTCAATTGAAGACCCGTGTTCCCCCCGCACTATGCTCAAACATTGTGTATCAATTTTCATGTTCGTGCGATTCGAACCTGTCGTACATTGGTATGTCAACTCGTCATCTGAACACTAGGGTGAGGGAGCAGTTGGGTTTCCATTTGAAGACTGAAAGCTCCGTCAAGGATCATATCATGTCATGTGATAGTTGCTCTAATATAAAATTCAGCGTTAATTCGTTTAAAATAATCAAAAAATGTAGTTCTAATTTTGAAACCAAAATTCATGAAGCGTTATTGATAAAAAAACGTAACCCCAAACTTAACCGACAATTATTTGCTAATGGTTCATCATTTTTATTAAATATATTTTAGATTAGTATTTTGTGTTATTTGGTTTTAATGTATCGGTATTGTTGTTGTCATTATGGCGGTCGCATTTCAAATGAATTCCTTTATGTTGAAAAAAAACGCGTGTAAATAAGATGTGACAAATAATTACGTCACTCAAATCATTGACTTCGTCTTTTTTTAAATTACAGTACATTGTTTTTTTTTTAAATCATTTATTTATCTGAAGAGGGCTGACGCAAGCCGAAAACGTTTATCATGGTTTTTTCTTTTGTTTATTTTTGTTAAAAAATTTTTTTTTTTAAATTTATTATGAATACATTTATGCTGCTATATTTAGTCGTGTTATGGATTAAGATAACAATAAAAAATCATTTATTCCTACTTTGGTTAAATTTAACTGCTGACCAAAGCAAATTTTTCTTCTGTTAGGTCAAGGCATATTATGAACATTGGAATCACATGGGATTACAAGCGCTACTTTTAGAGAAACTCCCGAAAGTCTTAGAGAACCCCGAGTTTTTAAGAAATTCTGAATTGGAGTAAAGACTTTCTTTTTTACTTGTCACTTAACTTTTCAAGGCAATAAGCACAATTCGACATCCTTTAGTGAAAATTGTTTTCTAATCTTATATTCAATTTTTAAAACAACTCTCAAGCCGAAACTTAAGTTTAACTTTTTGAATGGAAAAAAACAATTCGGCCGTCAATATACGAGTTGTTTTTATTCTTGACTTCAAATACAGTAGAAGTCAAAAAAGTGGCTTTGGTTTTTCAAAGGTACTTGTCGTATGCGCGGGATTATTTTTGGAACATTCAGGTGCTACATCTGACTACAGTATAGCTCTTACGCAATTTACTACGAATCTGAGTGTAGCTGCCAATACCAATAACTACTCCAATTCCAGAATATCTGCGTAACCCCGGCGACTTTGACTTCTGAATCCGACTCCTCAACCCTGGTTGTAACCAGCGGTGGAGAATTTATTAATTGAAATAAGGCTTTATTATGTATTTGATTTTGCCTAGCTTGTATCAAAATTTATACAATTTAACGTTAAAACACCGAAAATAAATGTTCGAATTATACAGTACTTAAACTGAAAAACATTTCTAAAGTTTTGTTGCATATTTCATAAATTGTTCTTTGTAAGCAACGAAGAAAAAAATGAAAAGTTTATTGATATTAAATATTATAATTGAACCAGGTAGCCCTACTCGTACATGAACTAAAGCAAGTAGAGGGAGATCGGACTTTCGACTCTATTGGATTGGATGGAATGTATCATTTTCATCATGATGATAGCTTAATCTGGCATGTTGCTGTTGAAGATCAATCTCCGGAAGATGACTGGATTGAATTGAAAGTAGGAGACGAGATCTTGGTAGACCAAGCGAATTTCGTTGCAAATTGTGGGCAGGGAACGAACTCACGAACAAAAAAGAAAGGATATTACTTGCTTACCAAAGTGCTTGTTTTGACAAAAACTGCTAAATATTTAAGCTTTTCCTGAGATTGTTGATAAAACAGTAAAAACGAAGGTTACACATCACAATTACCAACTATAATATCTTGTGTGTATACAGTATATGTATATATAATAGTAAATTGATTGAAAAAGTTGATTGCTTACTTTACTTTCCGGAAAATGGCAAATTAAGGTTTTTGTTGATCTAAGGCAAATTTTTTGTACTAATTATTGTTATGAGTTCCAGTAGTATCTGCAGTTAGCTCTTTTATTTATAGGGAGTTATGCGATAAGTTATACGACTGAATCTATACGTAAGAATAAAAATTTATCACACTTATCAAACCATAAAGAAGAAGGCAGTAGAGCCGTGCACTACTGTATGATGTCACATATTATAACAATTAAATTACAAAAGCCACAAAAGAGATTTTATTAAAACCTCAACAGTCTGTTTCGCCTTTTCGGCTCATCAGGAGGTGATTCTAAAC
Source organism: Diplosoma virens (assembly GCA_963680785.1). Classification (NCBI taxonomy): domain Eukaryota; kingdom Metazoa; phylum Chordata; class Ascidiacea; order Aplousobranchia; family Didemnidae; genus Diplosoma; species Diplosoma virens. Next base: position 8,354,321 of record OY796894.1, on the reverse strand, counting down.
GCAGACGAAAAGTTAAGAAAAAAATGCACGAAAAACCTAATTATTATAGTTAAGAGCCAAAAGTAATAATATTACGGATAAAGTAAATATAAGTTAATTAAAATAAAATAAAATAAAATTGAAAATTTAAAGTTTAAAAATTTAAAAATATTTGAGTAAGCAAGCTAGTTGTAAGGCTCAAAATTTAGAAATTGGTAATCAAACTAAACATTTACGTATCTGACGCTGCAGAAAAACTGACTGGCGATTAAATTACAAATGCGCGGTAGATAATTAAAATAAAATAAAATAAAATTTAAAGTTTAAGAATTTGAAATTATTTGAGTAAGCAAGCTTGTAATCAAACTAAATATTTACGTATCTGACGCTGCAAAAAACTGACTGGCGATCAAATTACAGATGCGCGGTAGATATTGGGAGAGAAAGAACATTGTGAAGGAAGGAAGTAGCGAGGCGTGAACGGACAGCGAGGAAATGGCTATAGAGGAGATCAGGGGGTGCAGGAATACATTTAGTGGGAACACGACAACAATGGGTGGGAACATGACAACAATGAGTAAACACGGTGTAAACGGGGTAAAGGATTGCAAAATTAAAAGTTTAAACATCGGAAAATTGAATTAAAATTAAAATTAGATAAAATTTGAAAAAATTGGAAAATTATTAAATCATGCTAGGCTTTCTTTAATTTAAATTTGTTCCGGTGTCGGCATTTGGAGACAAACTCGGATCGCTTGTTCAAGAGCGTGCGCTGGTCGGCTTGCAAGATGGCGAGTTTTTCTGCTGAGCAGAGATTGCAGCGTTTGGCCCCGCTGGTGTATGCAAATGATTTGCAAACAATTGACCAAGTTATTCGTGGTTTGATTCCTTTATCTTTATATTTCCATAATGTTTTGGAGAGTTCGGTGGCGTTTGCTTTATTTCGGTGATTGAAGGATTGTCGGTGATTATAAAAACGGGTTTTGAATTCAGTTTCGCAGCAGCCAAAATAGTGTTGGGTCGGTGAGTTGGGAGTACTGATGGATGCTTTGTAGATGATAGATTTTGTTCGGCATTTTCCATTGAGTGGGCAGTCCTGAAGATTTTTGCGGTTGCATGGTAAATCTTTATCGTTGGTGTGGGGGTGCAGAAGGTTCCTATTGTGATTGTTGATGATGCTCATCATGTTTGGCATGCAACTGTAGCTTAATTTCACGTTAAATTTGTTACATATTTTGTGGAGTTTGTGGTGTGTGGGGAAATGTTTGTTTATGAGATTGAAAAATGTTTTACCTATGTTGGTCTGTACTTCTTCGTTGTAGGGAGGGTTGAACCAAATGACGTTTCTTTTTCTTTTATTTTTGTATGTGCATTTTTTTCTCTGTTCGTCGTTTTTTGATTCTGCTGAAACTGCTTTGTTGTATGTCATGTTAGTTCTATAGCCACTGTTCTTTAGAGCTTCGGTGTATAAAGGGGATGCTTGGTTGAATGACTCTTGGTTGTGTGATAATTTTGAGATTCTATCATTGATCATGTCTGGTAGTTGTTTTCTGATTGATGGTGGATGGTTGGATTGGTTGTTGATGTATAGAGGGTGGTCGTTAGGTTTTCGATAAGGGAAGAATTTGTTTGATTTGAGGTTGAAGGTTACATCTAGGAAGTCTGTTTGAAATAGGTTGGTTTCGGCCGTGATGTTTAGTTCGATTTCTTTAAAGGCTTTGATTATGTTTTTCCTGGTTCGTTCCATTTCAGGTCCGGATTTATTTCTAAGGACGGCGAGTCCGTCGTCGCGGTATAAACCGAGGTCTTTTGTGGGGATGATATTTGTTAGTTTGTTTAAAATAAATAGTCCAACTAGTTCGCATATTTCGGCACCATCGAAGGATCCCATAGTGACGTCAAATAGTGAATCGCTGTTTTTTATCCAAGCTTCTTTTTCGTTGAACAGAAGTGATTTTCTTGAATGTTCGATAATTTGGATAGTGTCATCATCAATTTGGGTGAATGATTTTGCAAAAGAGATGGCCGCAGATAGGAGTTTTTCTGTGATTGAGGGGTAGAAATCGACAATATCAAATTTGAGGAATTTGCAGTTTTTTTGTCGGGGGTATTTTGGAACCAATCAATTACGGTAGATGAGTTTCGCCATTGGTTTAGATGTTTTTTGGAGCGGATTGTGCGGTTGATATTGTTTAGAAGTTGTTTGCTAATGATACCAATTTGTGATTTGGCTGGGTTGATCAGGCGGCATTTGATGTTGTTGGGAAAGTTGGGTTTGTGGTCCTTGATTGTGATAAAGGCGCTTTTATTTGAGTATTGCTCGATGCGGTTGTCGAGTTCCAGGTTGCTCGCGATTGACTTAGCTTCTTTGTTGATGTTTTTGATCACTTGATTGCTAGCTTTTTTGTATTTTGCAGTTATGTTGTCGTTTAGAAGTTTCTTGTATTCGGATACTTGCATTGTGTATAGGTTTGTTGTTTTGTCAGCTGGTACAAAAACTTTAGAGGAATTTCGAATTCTTTTAGCGTCTTGGGAAAGTTCTGATTGGAATTTATTTTTAACAGGTTTAAATTGTATACGCCGGACCATTTCGTAGATGTCGTGTTCGAAATTTTTCAGGCCCTCGTGTTGAGGAGGGGTAGCTTCGGTCTTAAAGCCGTAAGTTGGTTTGTTGTTTTCTTTGTTTTGATTGTCGGTGTCGAAGAAAAAGGCGAAACAGACTGTTGAGGTTTTAATAAAATCTCTTTTGTGGCTTTTGTAATTTAATTTAATGCTCTGAGTTTTCATTGAGCTCTTTACTGACAGTCTTGCCACTTTTATTATTATTAATGCTCCAAGCTGCAGCTAGTTGAGCTCTTTCTAAAGATTTGCCAGTACAAGCCACACAGATTACGGAAAGAATTCAGTTTAATTATTCACTCGTAAAAACTACTCGTACAGTAAAGACGTGTATTTTTCTTCTCTCGTTTTAAAAAATGACTCGAGGAAAAGAAAAACCTTGCTGCAGTAGTTCTGGCTTTAACGATGAAGATCGAAAACTGCTAAACGAAATTAATTCTACAGTTAAAGGGCTAATAGAAGAAATTCGCTATTTAAAACAAGAAGTTGTTCAAAACAAGCTAGAAATTTCGCAGTTAAAAGTTGAAAATGAAAAATTAAAACAAATGGCGAACTTGTCAATTTACAAAATAGATGAATTAGAACAATATGACCGTCGAGAAAACTTGAGAATTCACGGAATACAAGAAACTGATAGTGATAGGGATGATGGTGAAGAGGTCGTTATGAAAATTGCTGAAGAATTAAACATTGGTATAACAGCTTTAGATATACAGAGAGCCCACCGATTGGGTAAGCGTAACAGAAATTCAGTGGCCAAACCGCGTCCGATTATTGTCAGATTTATATCTTACAAAAAACGCAATGAATTCATGTACGCCAAGTCTAAACTCAAAAATAGCTTAATTTACAAAAATGCTTACTTAACTGAAGATTTGACTTCTCTTCGAGCTAAATTGCTTAAATATGTTAAAGATATTTGTAAAAATGACTTTGTACTCTTTCATACAATTAATGGATCTATTCGAATGAAAAAATCAGCGAAACAAGCTGGGATAGCATTGCAAGAAAATGAAAAAGATCAAGGTGTTGGTAAGTGGCTCTATATCACATCTCCAGACGATTTATTTAAACATAATATTGGTATTGACTTTGTAAAACTAAATTATAAACCACTTTTGTTGAATCATAATTGTATGACTGGTTGTAATCCAAATTAAAATTTTTTTTCATTGTTACAATATTTTACATTGTTCTTTTTATTTTCAATTCAAATGGCTGTTAAACTTGTTTGTAAAACTTGTGGTAATGATGATGTAAAAACCAATATGTGTGAAAAATGTGCTTCTTGTAACATTGATTGCGCAATCTGCATGGAATCTTTTAAAAATAATCATACAACCTCTGTTAATCAAGCTAATCAGTGCGGCGCCGTTTTGCACTCGGGCTTTCAAAACGGTGTCAAAGGTTACTGCAGGTCAGATTCCCAAACTGTTTTAAGTAGGCCTAATGAACAGAGCTATCCTTTTGCTATGAACAATAATATTGATTCTAGAGTGCTATTGAAAACTTTCAAATTTCTTCTGATGGTATTGAGTATAATGAAATACTGTTTAATAAATCAAATTACCATTATTTATCGTGTATCAAAAACCTTATTCAGAATAAACAAAATAATGAAATTTTCGCGATTCATTTTAATGCACGAAGCTTGCAAAAAAATATTGACTATTTGCATTGTCTTGTAACTGAATTTAAAAAGAAACCTGAAATTATTGCCATATCTGAAACAAAACTGAGAAAAGGTGAAATTAGGATGAACGTTAAATTGGACGGTTATAACTTTGTTCATGTAGATACCGAATCCAACGCTGGTGGAGTCGGCCTTTTTATAATAGATAATCTCGAATATCAAATCTTGAATGATGTATCAATCAACATGTCATCAGTAGAAAATATTTGGATTAAAATAAAAAACAGCAACGACCAACAAATTGTTATAGGAGTAATATATCGTCATCCTATCTCCACATCATCGGTTTTATCTCAATTTGAAAATGCGTTATATGATATATGTGACCATTTTAATAATAAAAATACTGAATTATATATTTTGGGAGATATTAACATTGATCTTATTAAGTTGGACTCCAATAATACGGTTGGTTCATATGCCAATAGCCTAATAAGTAATTCACTAAAATGCTTAATTGATAAGCCTACTAGGATAACTACATCAACAGAATCGTTGATTGATCACATATACACCAATAATCTTAAAACTTTGTATAGTGGTATTTTTTTATGTGATCTATCCGACCACTACGGTGTTTTTGTAATTATTCCAACAAAAAAAAAGCAAACTAATCTTAATAGTTATAACCATATGCTAATTCGTGATATGAAATCTTTCCAACTTAAAAATTTTTTAGCTAATCTTTCAGATGTTTTTTCTGATTTCATTGTATCAAATAATATCTCTGTTAACTCCCAATTTCAAAAATTTCTACAGTTATTTTCTCAAACAATTAATAGACATGCTCCTTTAAGAAAAAGAAGTAGAAAAGAATTTAGAATGCAGCATAAACCATGGCTAACTCGTGGTATCATTCATTCCATTAATCATAAAAATAAAATGTATTCTAAATTCCAAAGCTCCCTAAATATGAATAAATTTAAAGAATATAAATCTTACCGAAACATTTTGAATAGAACGATTCAGGCCGCTAAACGTATGTATTATAACAATATAATCGTGCAAAATCGCAGTAAACCAGACCAAATTTGGAAAACCATACATGAATTAGTCAATATTAAGAAAAAACAATCTTTTCTCCAACCAAATTAATTACCGATGAAGGCAAAACAATAACTGACAAGATTGATATAGCAAATAACTTTAATGAATATTTTGCTAACGTAGGAATCAATCTTGCAAAATCACTAAAGCAACCTAAATCTATTAATACTAATGAGTCGTCCAATAAATTACACAATTCATTTTCTTACGCCGACAAATGAAGATGAAGTGTCTTCTCTCATATCTATGTTAAATAATAAAAAATCAACAAGACATAATGACATTAACACGAAATTTATAAAATTTAGCAAACCAATAATTGCACCAGTATTCAGCGATTTATTTAATCTTGCTCTTTTGCAAGGAGATTTTCCAAATTGTCTCAAGGTAGCCGAAATATTTCCTCTATTTAAAAAAGGCGATATGTGTAAAACTAGCAATTATCGTCCAATTTCGCTTCTCTCTCAGTTTCACAAACTTTTCGAAAAACTCATTCTTAATAGATTAATCAATTATCTCGACAAATACAAATTGTTAAGTGAACATCAATTCGGTTTTCGTAAGAATTATTCTACCACTTTAGCCATTAGCAATATTTATGATAAATTAATCAATAACATTGATAATGGTTTATATAGCTGTTGTTTATTTCTTGACTTATCTAAAGCCTTCGATACTGTCGATCATAAAATCTTATTAAAAAAAATGAACTTATTTTTTGGAATCCGTGGTATAGCTTTAGATTTATTCAAGAGTTATCTCACCGACAGATATTCATACACAGTTGTAGCTGAAACCAAATCTAATCTGCAAAAAATTTCTTGCGGCGTTCCACAAGGATCCTGCCTAGGCCCAATTTTATTCCTACTATATATAAATGACATGCCATTAGCTTCTAAATTTGATATTACACTTTTCGCTGACGACACCTATTTAACTTTAGCTGATAACGATTTAAATACTCTACAGACTCGTGTAAATAATGAACTGAACAGTTTAAATAATTGGTTTTTGAAACATAAATTATCCTTAAATTATTCTAAAACAAATTTTCTACTTATTAACAAAACACCATATAGACCAGTTGATTATATTTTTCAATTAAGTTTCAATGGTACCTCTATTAATAGAGTTCAAAATATAAAATACCTTGGTGTTTATATTGATGAATTATTAAATTGGTCCGTTCATACTTCCTATCTCTCTCTACAATTGGCGAAATATAGAGGATTATTTTGCAGACTGCGTAATTATGTAACAAGGGAAACCCTGGTCACGTTATACCACAGTCTTATTCACAGTCGGGTTCAGTATGGTGTCATCTCCTGGGGAAATGCAGCAAATATTTATCTGAACAAAATTCAAATAAGAATGAATAATATTGTTAGATTAATTACTAAATCATCAAAATATTTTTCTATCAATCCTCAATACAAAATGTTAAAAATTTTAAAACTTGATGAAATTTATAAGTTAGAACTGGCCAAATTTATGCATAACCTTCATCACAACAATCTTCCATTTATATTCAAAAGACAATTTACCTACCTTACTAATTGGCATACTCATAAAACCAGATGTGCTGACAGCTTTAATTATTTTCTACCACGCGTCAAAAAAAATTTTCCCAAAACCAATTATCAATCAGAGGAACAAAATTGTGGATGGAGATTGATAGCTCTCTTAAAATCTTAAACACGATTTCTTTCAAAAAAGTGTATAAACATTACTTAATTTCCAGTTATTAAAAAAACTTTTCTTTTGTCGGCTTCGTGTGAGCATGAAGTTAAGATACTCAGGGGCCCTGCGTTTAGTATGATTGTTTAGTAACTATCCTTCAAGGGGAGTGTTATTCGCGTTTGTATTGTAGCAACTGTGCCTGTTTGTTTTCTTTCGAAGTTCGTTACAGATATTTTATGAATTTTGTTGTGCTGCCGTTATTATTGTTTTACTCGTTTATTTCGTTTTTCGATTTTGTAATTTTCTTTTTTTTCTCAAGGAGCACCTTGACTTAGAAAACCGAAAGGTTCCTCGGTGCTCCTTACCAACATTCCAAATTGCTTTATTTTGCATTTTGTTTCTTTCGTGAATTTTTATTTGGTGAAATAAACTCAAACTCTAAAAAATATCCCCATTCCAAGCAGACGAATCTACCTCCAATCCCTGTTGAACAAGCTAGATAGTTTCATCAAACGCCTGAGATGGAAAGCCTTTTTCTTCGACACCGACAATCAAAACAAAGAAAACAACAAACCAACTTACGGCTTTAAGACCGAAGCTACCCCTCCTCAACACGAGGGCCTGAAAAATTTCGAACACGACATCTACGAAATGGTCCGGCGTATACAATTTAAACCTGTTAAAAATAAATTCCAATCAGAACTTTCCCAAGACGCTAAAAGAATTCGAAATTCCTCTAAAGTTTTTGTACCAGCTGACAAAACAACAAAC
>OY796894.1:6815113-6931139 GCA_963680785.1 Diplosoma virens | reverse complement strand
GTCAGAGGGTAGTTGGAGATCTTATTCAAATGGAATTTTTATTTATTATTTTTTTTATTTTCTATTTGAATAAGATTTTTAATTACAAACTAACAAGATATATGCCGCCACTAAAAAAAATTCACTTTATATTAAATAAATGACCCACCTGATTTTGTGCACTTGAATCACCCCTCTCTTTTGTGTACTCTCTTTTCCATCTTAATCTGCTTGTATTTCTCACTATCTTTTGCACCATCTTTTACTCACTTTTCCTTTCTACCTCATAAAGCTAACAGTGCTCCCTCTTTTACTTTTATTGCTTTATAGAGTTTCTTACTTTTATACCTTTTTCAACACACCAAATTTGTTATGATATAATAATTATGATATATAATGATCCATGATATCCAAGGAGAGATCCATGATAAGCCAGTCAGCAAAGCTCAGCTGGCTGGATGCTTGAAAGTATGGGTAAGTAGTCCATTGTAATGAAACACAGGCATCCAGTGACTATGTGCAAAGCAGAGGTGAGTGTGAGGGCTGCAGTACTCAGCTGTTGAGTAGACCAGAGATAGGGCAGCTGTGCAGAGTATTTTGGCACCAGCACCCCATCCTGCACCTGCAAGTCACTTCAGCACTATGATGTGTGAGGATAGTTTTTTGTGGAATGCCACTAGAAGGTGACAAAATGTGAGCGATCTGTCCAGTTTTACTCCAAGATAAGTAGGAGTTGAACAGAATGGTAAAAAGTCTATCATTGTTGTGAACTTTTAGCTCATGTTTGGCCTCTCGATTATTTAAGTAAAAGGGTGCCTCATTGTCTGAGTGTGACTGAGCTTTAACCTCCAAGTTTGGAGATATGCTGAAAGTGTAGACATGTATTGGCTTAAAGTCCCCTCCAATTTCTTCCAGTTTCCATAAGAATGTAATAATGCTAAATCATCAGCATAAGCAAGCTGTCTGGAAATCATGAAAGGTTGATCATACGTATAGATGTTGAATAAAAGCATGGCCAAGACTGGTCCCTGAGGAATACCTTTTTTCAAATGGTGTAGCTTGCTTTGCTTGCTGTTACAGGTAGTAAGGGTGAAAATTTGGTTTTAAACAAGTTTAATGATCATTCTGATCATGTGTTTACCTGGCAGAAGCCTCAGCAGCTTAGAGGTAAGGCCACAGTGCCAGACCATGTCATAAGCAGCTGTCAGATTGACAAATATGGCACCTCCTTTCTTTTTAGCCTCAAAAGAATCAATGTTCTGGGTCAGCAGAACAACTTGATCCACAGTTGACTTCTTGTGTCAAAACCCAGCCTGCTCTTTAGGGAGTAATAGATCAATAATTGTCTTAACGTGGGCATAGATAAGCTTCTTGAGGATTTTGTAAGGGGACACAAAGCTGAGGTATTGGTCAATAACTTTTTGGGTCTCCTACAGGCTTCATTGGCTGTGGGATCACAACTACAAGCACTCTTCTCCAGACCTTGGAAATTTTGAGTCAGTGCAAGCAGAAAGAAAGGAAGTTGCATAATCAGGACTTCAAGACAACTGCAGTATGGATCATAATCTCTGGGCAGATGGAATCAGGGCTCGGACCTTTACCTGGTTTTAAGTGTTGAAGGGCAGCAGTGAATTCTCTTTGTGAAAAAGTGTCAGAGATGTTTACTGGGTCTGGTGTTATGGCCCTGATCACACACTTCTTGAGAAACAAGTCGAGATGACTTGCAGTCAACACCCTCATATCTCCCATTTCTGACTAGCTGAGATGCTATAGCATCAGCTGAAACAGTGCAGTGACAAGGAGAGCATCATGACCTACCAGTAAGGTTGTTTAATATGTTCCATGCTTTTTGAGTAAAGGATAAAAAGTCAATGCTCCAAATTGCTTTGAACTATCAATCCCTCTGCTTCCTATCAAGTTTGGCCAGTGAAGCTGTAGCAGCTAGATTTGAGTCATCTCCATGAGGAGATTGCAGGAAAGTTCTATAGAGGGATTCACACTCCGCATCCCAACATGGAATATAGTTGTTTTGATAATCATGTGGGATAGTCATTTTGGATGCTTTCTTGTTGATGTTACAAAAGTCCTGGTAAGCTGCATCCACATCAAGTGAATCAGGCAGCAACAAAGTCTTTGGGAATTTATTTGTCAAAGCAATGTAATGACTCCATTTGATCTTGCAGAAGTTCTATCACTTAACAGGCATGCTTGGTACTGATAAAGCAAACCTTGGTGGTGTAATAAGCAAAGGTCGATGTTGTGACCTGGGAAACTTTTCAAGGACACTTTTATCTGTTAAGTTGTTCAGTGATTATTTGCAGTTGTTGGCACTGTAAATTGCTTTAAAGTTTTGTGAAGCTTGAGAGTGAAGTTTCACAAGGTCAAGTTTGTTTCATTTTATGAATAAGATATTTTTTATAGTTAAAAACTGTGTTTTTTTCCATCTTTTGAGACATGTTTCAAGATAATTCATCATATTTAGCCAGAAGTTTCTGTACTAGAACTTCAGTCTTGTGGCAAACTACTTCTAGAGCCAGCATAAATAAATAAACACTGTTTTATTTTGGTACAAGTATTCAGATTACCTAGTTCAACTGGTCTGTTTGGATTCCCAAGTAAAGTTGTTACATCTGTACAATGAATAGTTTATGTAATACATATCACCAAACTATTTATCTTCCACATTTGCACTGTTTGCTTTTTCAGATTGGCATTTTGAGGATAAGAGAAATTGTTATATTTTAAAATTTTTGTTTTAAAATAATTATCATTTGTTTAAAAAACAAATGTATGCGTTTAGAAAATATTTGGTTAATTACAAATTCTCTTAAGCTTTTTTATATTTACAGATACAGGTGTGTTTGTCAAAATCCTTGATTTAAAATCTGACTTACTAGAAACACAGTTTGGTTCTTACAAATTGTCAACTTTGATTGAGTGTGAAAATGTTGATTCACCGAGTTTAGTAAGAAAAATAAAGGTGTTTCAAATCAATCATGATGATATGCAGGAAGTTTTGAACCTGGTTAAGGTGAAAATTGTAATTTTTTCAGCTTTGTTTGAAAATTACCAAAAAATTTATTCTTTTCAAAGTTAGAAAAAGAAGTGTTTTAAGATAATATATAAGAAATATTTGAATGATATTAATTCTATATTATTTTGCCATAAACTGTGCCATACTGTTGTTTCAGAGTTTTAATAGTCATGTTGCCAGAAAGGTTATTCATAAAAAAATTCAAAAATTAAATATTTTGGAACTCTATCTTCATGAATTTTTGATGCTTGTTTGGGAGCCATCTAAAAACTTTATATTGGATTACACAAAAACAATAAATGATGGTATACAGTTAACTTGGCTTTAATTTGAAATTCAAAATTTTAATCATTTGCTTATAGTTTAGTTTTACTTCTATACTAATTAAATTTTAATTATTAACATAAATCTTTTACTGGCTAATTAAATTTTGGAATAAAATGTTTTACTTTTTTGATACATTTTTTAAGTTTCTTGTAATAATTAAACTCAATTACCAGTAATGAAAAATGTAAATTGAAATGTCTTGATTTTTACTTACTTTTCAAAAGCACTTTAATGAACAGTTTGGAACTTTGTTTTTTTTAATCACCTCTTATTCATCTTCTTTTACCTACTGTTCCATGGGATCAGAGCAGCTGCAATTGTTCAATTCTCATCATTTCACTAAAAAGAAGTCCAAAAGAATTTTTAAGAATTTTATTGTGATCTACTTATTTAGTGCTTGGTCACATTACACCTCATTGCCTTTTTACTTTGTTGAACAAACCATGTTTAGTCAGTCATTTTAAAGCCTTCTTTTGACATTGTTCAATTGTTTTTGCTGCAATTTTTTAGTTAGGAAAGGTATAGGCTTGATACTAAGCAACTTAGGGATAATAGAGTATTGTACTTTGCTTTTCAACTTCTACATTAATAAATTAAAATTTTGATTTGCTCTTTTTAATCTCAGCAATTATACTATGAATTTTTGCTTTTAAAATCAAAATAACTTCAGAATGTAGTTTTAGAAGTGGGATTAAGTTTTAAATTACTATAAGCATTTTGCCAATATTATCAATAAAATGTATTTTTCCCAAAAATGAAACATAAAATATTCCAATTTTTTGTTTACTTATAAATTTTAACTTTCCAATTCTGTTGTTAAGATAAAGCATCACTTTTTGCACACATACACCAAAATGTTTTTTCAAAAGTTGTAATTCTTTCTAGATATTATTTGCTTTTTTTTTTTTGCAAATGATTGAAGTTTGTTTTAGGTTCAATATCACTTAATATGTTGCTACACTTGTTTGGAGATTGTGTTGATATTACCAAGGAAATAACTTTTTTGTTTCAACATTTTTCTGTTGATTTGGGTATTTGTACAGCTGAGCACATCAAGCATCGACAAAAGCAGATTGAGTGTTATTTTACTTTTTTAAAGCACCAAAAAGCTGTAATTCTATTGAACAAGATTAGAAGAAAACTGCAATTAAAAGGAAATTTCGATGCTCTCAATGTGACATTAGTAAGTTTATTAAGTTATGTTTTCTAAGTTGCTATTTTAATAAACTTAAACTTTACTTGATTGTGTTTTGATGTTAAGTTTGTGAATAATGAGTTCAAGATGCAAGTTTTGCCAGATATACATTTTCATTTTTCCAGACTCAAACTAAATATGTTTTACTTGAGCAGAAGAGTGCTCAATAAATACAGCTCCAAAGCAATTAATTTAAACAGTACACAATCACAAAAAATCATGCTTTTTAATAAAATTTTTTGTCATCGATGATGATACTAAAACAGATTAATTGACTATTCTTTAAAATGCTTTTTGATTGGCTGCAGAGTAAATTTGGAATAAAATTATGCAGATTTTAAAACTTAATCAAGCATTATATCAATAAAACTTAATGCAAATACAAGTGGCAGACTTGACTTTTAAATATCACATCACAAAATTTTTATTGGAACCTGCATGGAACAATCATAAATAAACATAAATAGCAGAAAAAATAATGCAATGCCAAACATACTTTAATCCTTATGCATCTGCAGTGCCTTTTTCTGCCAATCCATATAGATACAAAAAAACACTATTAAATGGATTTTTTTAACAATTAAGCAATATTTTATTAGTATTTCCCAATTAATTATAAAAAGAAGCTGTTTAAATTTTATATCATTGAAAAAATAATTTTTTTGTAAATAAAATGATATACAATCTTTTTAATTTTTTGAAAAAAAGTTTGCAATTAAAAAAATTAAAGAACCCACTCTTTCTTGCAAAAAAATCTCTTTTCAATAATTACAACTGGTGGCAAGATAATTGCAATTTTTAAGTCACTATGTGTCACTAGAATTGTCCTCTGTCTGGTGAAATAAGTTTTGGATATCTTGCAGAACACGCATGCTCTGCACAATTTTGTTGCAAAAGAATATGGCAGATGGTTCATTGGTTAGTAGACCAACCACTTTTTGAAATTGATCCAAGTGTGTGTGTGCTTGCACACTTGACATTGACCAAGAAAAAGGTTTCTGCATTTTTTTCAAAACAAATCAAAGGAAAAAAATCAAAAACTTTGACTTTTCAATTGAGTATTTTTGCTTAAGCATAAAACTACACCAGTATTATGTTTTAGCACAATATTTTTGATTAACTGATTTAACTTTGGTGAATAAAAATTTATAAATCATTTTTTTTTATGCAATTGTTGAATTGTTTTGAGTGACAAGCAACAAAGCATTTTTAAAGTAAAGTTTCAGCAAAGAGGTTGTTTTTTTCAACCAGACAACAATTGAAAATAGCAGCCATAATGGATTCAGCATTTATGGACTATAATGGATTCAGCATTTTCAGCATTTATTAAATAAACATTAAAAATTATTATTTAAAAAAAAACGAACGTTTTCGGCTTACTTCAGCCCTCATCAGGTTTCTACAATTAGTAATATTAATTAACTTTAAATTTACACACACACATAAAAAATTAAAAATTAACAACAGCAAAAAACAATGTATATTTTTTAAAAAAGGTTGTACTTTTGACTAACAGGCTAAATTTTAAATCAAAACGAGAGAGAAACTAAATTGATACAAATTAAATTTCAGATTATGATGTCATTGAAGAAAAAAAAGAAAAAATATTACAATCAAAATATATTCAATAAATATGAAGCTCCGTTTGCGAACATTTGTCTATTTAATTTTGGACTTAACTTTTTTATGAGTAGAGCTTCATGAATCTTAGAACAAAATTCTGATTTGCATTTACGTATTATTACAAAATTGTTTTCATCAGACCGATTATTAGAACACTTTTCACACGACAAAATATGATCTTTAACTGCACTATCCTGTAGACTTTTGAAATTCAGATGCTCCCGAACTCTAGTGATCAAATGTCTGGACGACATATTGATGTATGTCTTGTTCGTATCGCACGAACACAAGAATTTATAGACAACATTTGAACAAAGAGCCACAGGAGTTTTGGATTTTAACTGAAAATAATTGACCACTTTAAAAGTTTTATAGATAGGAGATATTTTTAAGTTGTACTTGTTTTTTATTAATGCAGAAAGACGATTTGCAAAGTGATGTGATTCCTTACCCAAATACGGAATACAAAAACTATTTTCAAAGCTAATGTTTTGAGAAAATTTGCTAGAAGATTGAAAGCTTGCAAGAATTTTATCAAAAAACGATGAAGGATAACCATTATTCAAAAACATCTTTTTTAACATACTAACTTCTTTATCAAACAAAAAATCGGAGGAACAAATACGCTTGGCTCGATTTAAAAAACATAGAATTAATCCAGACTTCCATTTAGTGGGACACAGCGCGTTAAAATTCAAAATTAGATTGGTGTTTGTGGGTTTTCTGTATACCCAAGTATCAATCCCTGTTTCATTGAGCCTAATTTCAACGTCAAGAAATGGTATGGTGTCAGAAGGGAGCTCCACTGTGAATTTAATATTATTATGTTGAGAATTAAGCAAATCGAGAAATTTAGTGCAGTGATCAGAATTATCAAATACATATTAAAGCATTTTTACTAACCAAGGTCATCATGCACATGGTACACCAATCATTTAGTATTTTTGTTATTTATTTTCATATTATCTTCCTCACTCAGTAATAAGCTTTGGAGACACTATAAATAGAGCAACTGTCAAGTAATTATTGCAACCTGCTTCCAGAGATGCAAAGATATTGCTGTCTGGTTAAAATTATATATTTTGCTTTCTTGGTCATTATTTAAAGATATTAAGAAAATTTAGAGCTGCTTGCCAAGACCACCAAGCAAAGAATTACATGTGAACAACACAACAATCACATGATCTCCTTCTTTACACCAATCAGAGACATCATTATTTTTAATGTTCTTTTTATAAATCATGTTTTCTTGCAGTTCATCAGTACCAACAATTTCTTCTGACAAGAGTTGGCCAAAAGAAAAGAGTAGTTTTAAAAACTATAATATAACTGTCATAACTTATAGTTTGCCAGTCATGCATAACAAAAAACTAGTCATTTTAAACAGACTATATTAACCCATAGGACACAATTTTTAAAATATTTAAAGGTTACTTAAAAGGGTAACACAAAGCCAATTTGCTATTTAGGAAAATTTATTGTTGTACTATCACAGGTTGCTGTTCTACTTGAATCAGATGCTGACAACAATGGTGTTAAGCCACCATTGGGTTTTGTCATTTTTTGTTAGACCTCATGGTTCATGTCATGACCAATATAAAAAGCAGATTGCTTCAATGCATTTTTTAGTTTGTTCAGTAAAACTTCACTCACTATTTCATAAAGAAGTCAGACCTCATTTGTGCATGGAAGAATTAAAGCACCCAGCATCAGTCTTTAGCAATTGAGCTTGACTTTAGTTGCTCTGGCCAAACCCATTTCAATATGCATATTGCTGGCCCTAAGAATGAAAGCACAGAACCTGGATCCAAAAGAGATATGTTACAATCTTAAATCTTTTTTTTCTTATTTTTCCCAAGTTTTCAATTTTTTCTCCATTTATTTCATCTATTTTCTGTATTTGCTTTGTATGCAAAGTCCTTGAAACTTCCTAAGCAAGCAATGCACTGTAAATCAACAAAACAGTGATGGTTTTTTTGGTTTGAATTTACTACATAGTTTCCCTCCAGATCAGCAGAAGTACGTTTGTCCAATCTAAAACTGTTGGAAAATAAAAGTCCTGGTTAAAAAGTTTTGAAGATTTAGAATTAAATGTTTGAATCAGCTGTAGAGGACACAGAGCAAAGATATCAGTTGTAGCTTTTTGAAAATAATTCTTGATGACTTGTAGTCAACAGCCTGTTGTAATCAGCTAAAAGGCAATAGCACTAGCTAAACTGAGATTGTAAAAAGGGGAGTGTGTAACTTACCTATAAAATTATTTAACATCCTTTACAGTTTTTAACTGAAATATGAAAATTATTGCTCTGAATTAGTTGATACTTTTAATTCCTTTGTTTGCTGCAAGTTTGGCAAGTAAAGTCATTGCACCTAAACTCAAATCATGTCCTTCAAGAGACTTTAGGAACATTTTATTGAGAGTTTTATACTCTGCATCCTAAAATGATAAACAGTTGTTTGGCTTCTTTAATTAGGTAAGAGAAGCCCTGATAAGCTACACTCACATTAGTTAAATCAGATGACAACCAGTTAATGAGTTTTAAGTTTATCAAAGCAATATAGTGACTTCATTTGGCTTTGCAAAAGTTTTAAGCTTTAAAAGACATGGCTGACACTGTCAAATCAAACTTTAGTAGTTTAGTAAGCAAGGGTTGCTGTTGAGACACAATAAACTTTTCTAGAACATGTCTGCTTGGTAAGCAACTATGACTACACTTGTAAACACTAGATCAAAATTAGTGCTAGGACAGTGTGCCTGCAAACAGAGTAAAAGCTGGTGGCTTTTAATTCTACAAGAATAAAAAACTGTTCATATTTGTTCAAAAAGTTTAGCATTTTCTCTCTGGTGTATTGGCATTGGAACCCAATCAAGATGCAACCATTTGAAATTCTTTGCAAAGATACATGTAAGAGAAAATGCTGTTAGATTTGAAACTTTTAATCTTGTTAATGGAGGTTTGTAGATGTTTGTCAATGAGTAACTAAACTACACTTTTTTAGACCAATCTCTTGATGGTCTTTTTAAACTATTATATAATTAACTGTTATTTCTCAGTTTACAGTTTGTAAAAAATAGATGATTATTGATCCAGAAAGTGCTTTTGGTCACTTATAGACAAACATGGCAAGGTTTTAAGTTCTAAGTAAGTAAGACCCAGCTGATTTAAACTTTCTTTGTACTTGCTTCTCTGCATTACTGCAGTAGGATAACAAATGTCTCGAACTGCAGGTCAAGATGATAAAAAATATCTTGCTTGCAATCAGGTTTTTGATGTTCAGCTGCAAATTCATAAACCAAATGAAACATTATTTTATAAAATTAAGACTTGGTTATACTTAACATATATCCTCAGCATGTTATTTTTTGCTTATTAAATTTGGATTTCTATTCTCAATATTGATGCTTGCCAAAATTCAATAAACAGTAAAAGTTATGCCAACACCAGTTGAGGATCAAGTCAAAAAGTGCTCAATAAATGAAATTTGCTAAACAATTGCTGGGCATTCAAACTGACATAAAAAGTACTTGGATTGCCTTAAACCCTTAAAGGATTATCCTGAGTATACTCATGTGTCATAAGCGTATCTTTTTGGAACATCACAAGTAAACTCAGGTAAAATTAATTATTAACTTTGAGGCTCAAATTATTATATTCAGTCAAGGCTGTTTCATTTTAAAAAAAGCTGTTTAAATTTTATATTATTGAAAAGATAATTTTTTTGTGAGTACAATGATATAAAATTTTAAAAAATTTGTTGAAAAACAAGTTTGCAATAAATAAAATAAGAGACTCTGCTTTTTTTGCAAAAACTCTCTTTTTTTCCAATAATTACAACTAGCAGCAAGATAATTTAAAATTTTAAGTTGCTACATGTTGCTATAGTTCTACTCTTTCTGCTGGAGAAAATTTTGTTGTGCTAGGGCATGAAATGTGAAAGTTGGGTGCTATAATGGTCCTCAGGGATTTACAGCAATACCTCATTAGTTAGTAAACCAACTGCTTTTTCAACTTTGTCCAAGTTTGTGTGCTTGCCATTGTTTGAATCTTTGCATGCTAGACATTGGCCAAAAAAAAGGTTTCTGCCTTTTTTTTGTAACAAATCAAAGAAAAAAATTGAAGTCTTTGGCCTTGATCAGCAATGAAATGTGGTTTCTTGTCACTGAATAAATGCTTATGTAACACATTTCAATGGAGCAATATATTTTTGCTAAAGCATAATATACACCAGTATTATGTTTTTAGCAAAATATTTTCACTGTAGTAAATAAAAATTTATAAATCAATTTTTATGCAAATGCTAAAACGTTTTGTGTGATAAGTAATAAAACATTTTTGCAAACAGAAGATCACTGTGCATATGACATACCAATTCTTTATCATTTTATGTATCTCTTTTATTCTGTATGCATTTTTTTTTATTCTGTGTAATTTTTACTATTTTTTTTCCTATTATGGACCATGAGTCTGAGTTAAATAAATAAAAAAAAACATTTTTATTTTAGATTTCCATATATATCCTCCTAACACAAGAAAAAACTTTGCAGATGCCATAAATAGAGAAACCGTCAAGAAAGTATTCTGACCTGCTTCCAGGGATTCCAAAATATTGCTGTCTTGTTCAAATTCTATATTTTGGTTTATTAGTCTTTTATTTAAAGATATGACCAAAATCTAGAGCTGCTTGCCAAAACTGCCAAGCAGAGGAAAAAGCGGTAAAGTGTCTTTCTCAAGGATAAAGTAATGTGAGTAGTTTTCACACTGCTACCACGTTGATTACATTTACCATCAAACATTACCACAATACTTTTACCCACTTGGTCTCACTGTTAACTTTTTATAACAAATACACAATTATAGACACATGATTCAAAACTTATATAGAGAAGGTTGATTCAAAGGTTGTGTTTCTAAATATTTTTTTGGCCATGCCTCACATAATCACTTTAAATTTTGGATGTCCCTTATTTGATGATATATTGCTGTCAGAACCGAAAAAATATTTGAGGGCAATTCAGTTTGCCCAAGACTAGTGAAGACAAAAAAAGTCATAACTTTGAAACCATCTGATTTCTTTATTTTTGCCTTAAAAGACAAGTAAAAACTAAAAACAAAAGTGTCACCACTTGGAAACTGAGAACAACTAATCTCTATACTGTTCATTACAGTGCTTCTAGAGGTATGATGGTATAAATTTTGACTATTTGCTGATTATAATTTCTAACTTTGCAGCAATGCACAGCTGTATATAAAAGGACATGTGCATTTGCTCAAGTATTGTGACATAACAGAGAGTTTTTTCAGCAAGTTTAGCCAAGAAAAATTTGCTGTGTTTCATGGCAAAAAATAAATAAAAAATATGCTCTGAAATGAAACGACATGTGAAGATAATTGATCCATTAAGGCATTGAATTTTGATTGATTATTTATTACAACACATATTTTTTTTTATGCAATTTGCAGTTTACTATATGCTGATGCAAGCTTTTATAACAACATTGTTAACTCTTTCGCTCCAGGGATACCAACTCAGTTAGCTTTCTGTTTTGCATCACATGCATAGCATGCAAATTAGTGCAGTGCTATGCTTTAGTGCAAAAGATTAGCAACTGCAAACTGCACAAACAATTGTTTACATTTTGACACAGAAAATCTTCTTTTATTGTGCAATTATTTAGTTCTCTGACTTTTTTGCTTCAATTCGATCATGTGATTTTTACAGCCGCATGCCAACAAACTTAATTTTGTCGAGATCACTCACGTGCAGGAAAATATGCGAATATGTCGATCACTTTTTTTCAAATAAGTCTTTTGTTTCTTCTCTTTTTGAAAAACTTTTTTTTCCAATGTAAAGTCTAGATCTTTAGCTACTGTTAGTGACTAAAAAAGTTAAAATATTTTGCCACCCTGTGGCACAAGAAGAAAAAAAGACAATTTTTGAATGAAAACTAGGGTCAATACTTTTATTTATTACTAACTCATTTGTTATTCAATTTTTATAAATTTCATATCATTTTAATCACAAAGAAACAAGCTTTTTTAGATGATGTAAACTTTAAATTGCTCCTTAACAAGTTAAGTGCCAGACGCGTATCGTGCACGCATGCACGCTGGTGCCAAGCACTTTTTCCCGTCACGTCATCTTGTGCTTAATCGCTATCTCGAATGAGTCAGTACAGTAAGCCTATCTCTCGCATTTGTAAGCACTGTTTATAGGTTTTACGAACTTTCCTTTCCATTTTGGCTTCGATGTACGGTTAATATTGAAAAGGAAATATACATTCAAATTTACTTACGATAAACAAATACACATTGAAATTTACTTATGATAAACAAGACATTCACAGTGATTTGTGAGAATGATAGGTGAAAAAGCATGTTTTTGCGCACAGTGGTACTTTACACTCTTTACAATAAGATCTGGTGTCCTTTCTGATACCGTTCTTGTAACACACTCTGCAACATCTCATTGGCAACTTCTTCTTTTCAGTAGGAGGGAATTCCGCTAGCTGATGACGTATAAATCCACCCTTCAATCTTGAAGTGGGGTCATAACTTGGAGCTCTTGGTGGTGGCTCATCGTCATCAGATGAGCTGGAGTAGTCGTCGATGGAAATCCGGCAGAGTTTTTCTATGACCTTATAGTGGAAGGATCATAGAGTCAACTTAGTTTGACTATTCTTAGCTTTGTAGAGCACAAAGCTGTTGTAAAGGCTGATTTCCAGTAAATAAAAGAAAACCTTTTTTGGCCACTTCATCGTCTTCCGGGTGAATGGGTAGTAGGAGATTATCTGATCAAGACGATCTACCCCTGACATGTACTGATTGTACTCAATGATACACTGAGGTTTCAGTACCTATTTAGTTTCACCGTGGCCTCTCTTCTTTCTTCTTGTAATTGTACTGAGACTTCCATCGTGCTTCGTGCTCAAAGCTGTCACAACTCTTTTATCCTTCCACGCCACCACCATCACTTTTCCATTGTCAACAGCAAGGGAATCTCCCGCCTTCATCTTTGGCCTACCGCTTTTAGCATTGCGAATGTCCACAGGCTCTCCTCGGTGTGATTGCAACGTTCCCACAGTGTGCACTCTTACTCCTAGCAGCTCCTCACTCAGCTCAACGCTGTTATAAAAATTATCCATATACAAGGAGTGCCAGGAATAGAGGCACGTGTCACTGAGTAAGCCAAAAACAGTATCCCTCAAGCGTTTTCGCTGACCGCAATACATATCCATATTCCAGCAGTAAGCAGAATTTGAATCGGCTAGAATGTACGACTTTATGCCATACTTAGTTGGCTTGTCCTTGTTGTATACTCTGAACGATAATCGGCCTCTCCACTTCAATATTCCTTCGTCGACTGATATCTGTTCACCGGGATTGAACAATTTACGCCAGTTTCCCACAATTTTATCGTGAATTGGTCTCAGTTTATACAGTTTGTCCATTGAATCTGCTGGCATGGCTTCATTGCTATTGAAATGCAAAAACTTTGTAATGATTTGATAACGATTTCTTGGCATTGTTTGACCATAAAATGGAGCAAAAAGAAGCGGTTTTTTACTCCAGTATTCGGACAAGTGACCCCTTTTGCCAATCAGTCCAGTGAGGAGTGTCAGACCTAGAAATATCTTCAGTTCAGGAAGGGTCAGAGGCTTCCAATTATTAGCTCTGGACTGACTTGGCAAAGCACCAGCTGACTGAAAAAACTGGTTGGCATAACGATTAGTTTCGTCGACAACAATTTCTAAAACTTCATCAGTTATTATCAGCTGGAAGTATTCTAGACAATTCTCCATGTCAGTAACGTCAGCCAGGGACGTTGGACCTGGGTTACCGGTAAAACTCTCCAGGTGTGGCTGCCTCGTCGCTGCATTCCAAACATAGTTGTTCCTAGTCCTTGCCTGGGTTCTTCTTCTGCCATGTGACCTTTGTGCAGCCAATGACGTGGTTGGGAGGTTTACGTCATCACTGCTGTCATCACTGTCAACATCATCTGGTTCTGACGAAGAGTAGCTGTCAGAGCAACTTTTGTTGTCAAGTAAACTCTCATCTGAATCTGATTGCATAGCCAACTCAGCAGCTCTGTCTGGATAAAAACTTGCGATTACAGTAGCCTACGTAAGATTAAAATTTATAACAGTACAGTTCAGCGGCTCGAAAGAGTATGAGAATTCCCAGTAGGAATCTTTTTTATGAATGAGAAACGTGCACACATACATGCTAACACACGCACACATCCTGTGCAACAAAGCAAAATGAATGTCCAGGCAAACATGACGCAAATATCGTCCTTGGCACTGAAACGATGAGTGAGTGCCTTATGACGTATACGTCCATCATAAGGCACTCTGCGCATAACGCTTCGTGACGTATACATCCATCATAAGGCACTTAACGTGTTAAACAAATACAATTGGAACTAATTAATAAACTTAGAGAAAATTTTTGTCTTGTTTGGTACCAAAAAAATACCCAGAGCAAAAGAGTTAAGAGAGTCACATTAAGTTATGTAGAATTCAATTCTGCTCATAAGTGCAAATTTTTTGATTGTATTTATCAATAATTTCTTTGAAGAACTATTCAAAGGTTGTATTAACTTTTTATTTGAAAGTGTGTTGTTATGTAAAATTTGTCTTATGTTTGTTTTAATAAAAAAGTACTTCCTATTGAATAGCATCTATTTAATCATTTATATTTAAATAGAGTGCCATTTAATTACAAGGTTTTGACTTGTTGGGCCATATATTTAATTGTTGTATTTTCAGGAGCTTGGCATCAATTTAGACTGCATTACAGATGATGCTACCAAGACTTTGGCCATTTTGAAAAACTTGACGGAGAAAAATTTGGAAGCACTGGAAATATTTTGTGAAGGAGAAATGCTTCTTTGGTTAAAAAACAAAATCAAAAGTAGGTCTAATTGACTGTTCTTTAATTAACCTATATAAATTAACATTGTAATATTTTTTAAAAAGAAGTTTTTTTGTTTTTTGGTTGTGCATTATAGTTTAATTAGTAAATATTATAAAAATAAAAGAAATCACACTTTCACTGATGAATTTTAAAGACGATAAAAAGTTTTGAAGTTACACAACCATTAATTATATTTTATTTTTTGCTACTTTTTAACATTCTATTTCAATTTTATTCTTTACTATGTTCATGTTTTGCAATGTTTGTGGGAACTTTACTGTAAACTCCAGACAAGAATTTATTGTATTGTCATTGTCATCATTTGGAAGAGCATCCACTCCAGGTCAAACAAAAACAGGACTAAGGTCAAGGGTTCATCCTTTTACTGCCCCAGGCAGCTGCACTGCCTGAATCCCACATCAGATGTTGGTAGTGATGGTGTTAAGTTAAGTTAACCATTGAAATTTGTCATCCAGAACCATCATACTTCATGCTCTATGTTATGCTTGATGTATGGGGCCTGCTATTAGGACATAGTATGCAATTTTTTCAGGGGCATTGTACTTGCAATTCAATGATGGAATGAGACCCCATTTGTGCATTGACAAGGAGAATTGGCCAACACCAGTCTGCAGGCAATAGACCTTAACCCAAGCTATTTAAGGCAAGCTTATTTCAACAGGCCTGGTTCTGGTCACAGCCATAAAAGCCCAGAGCCTAGATATAATCTTGTAGCACTCCATGTCCCATCTATAATTTTTCCACCGAGAAGTGGAGATGCCAAGTTCAGCAAGGCTGTTTAATAGATTCCATGAAGCTGACACAAATGGACATCTAGATCTTATTCTTCCTTGGAGAGCATCTGAGGACCCACTTGAAAGACCATACAGAATATGTTCAGGGTCCAGAGATGAATGGTAAGCAAAGGAGAGTGTCGCTCCTAGTCAGCAAAGCTTAACTGGTTGGATGCCTGAAAGTATGGGTAGGCAGTCTGTTATAATGGGATGCAGGCATCCTGTGACTATGCACAAGGGGTCATTCAGGACACTGTCTATGAGGTGAGTATGAGTGCTGTGACATCAGACTGGGGTGTAGCACTCAGCTGTTGAGTATATCAGGGATAAGGCAGCTGTGCACAGTGTTTTGGCACTATTCTGAGCCTACAAGTTGCCTCAGCAGTGTGAAGCACAAAGATAGTTTTTTGCTTAATGTCATTAGATGGTGACAGAACATGATTGATTTGTCTAGTTTTACCCCAAAATAAGTAAGGATTGGACAAAATGGTAGAAGTCTATTGCTGTTATCAACTTTTAGCTCACATTTGGCCTCTTGGATATATAAATAAAAGGCTGTTGCCACTGTCTTAGTGTGACTGAGCTTTAACTCCCAAGTGTAGCTATATGCTGAAAGTGCAGTCATGTCTTGGCTTAAAGCCCCCTCCAATTCCTTTCAGTTTCCAGAAGAGATTGTCTGCATAAGCAAACTTTCTGGAACTCATGGAGGAACAGTTATCTTATTTGCAGTGAGGCCTTTAATGTTCAGCTAAAGAATAATGGGCCTTCAAAACTTGTTGGCAATATGCCCTAAAAAGAGTGTTTTTTTCCAGGCACTGCCCCATCCTGAAAAGATTGTTTGCTGATTCACAGAACCTCTTTAAATATTGGAATGAGTAGATACTCTTTCATTTTGTCAGTTTTGGTTTCAGCCTGTCCTGTGTAATAACAAGAGCAGATGTACTCTTGACCCAGGCTGCAAGAAAGCAACTAATGGGCCATAGCTTTCTTGCATCTGGGCCATAGCTTTCTCGCATCTGGGCCATAGCTTTCTCACAGCTTGGGTCTTTTTTTTTTGTAACGCAAATTTATTAAAATTTAGTCACATATCACATAACTATTTGTTTTTGACAAATTTCATGGTTATTATTATTAATTTTTTTTTGCAACACTAAAGTGGAAACTATTCATATATCTTTAATGTTCTAAAATTTTTAATTTTTATGGAAATTAATGTTGTGCATAAAAATTCACAATGCTAGCAACTATCAGTATGCAATGAGTATAAATTATATGGAGAAACTAAGTTGAGCATCTTATTGTGTAAATAATAAGCTTTCATTGTGACATAGTCAAACTTTTCAGGCCAAAAAAATGACATAAGATAAATATGCCTACACTTGTATACAAGTTGGAAACAAAGATTGCATTACAACACTAATTTTAAAAAAACACTCATTTTTTGATTTTACTATTCAAACAAGTGCAATGAAAGAGTATATTTAGAAAGACAAGTGGTCAAATCTGACTGCCAACATTTTTATCATAGCCATAGCTATATTAGACAGTATCAAAACTGTTTGTTAGACAGTTTAGATCAGCTAGACAGAAAGTAAACAATTTCTATCAACCTGATTATTGATTAATATCTCTAGTAACAATGTTTGTTGCACTATCGGCATCCGCAGTTGTATCAGGTGAAAGTCGTGTGTTTCCTGAAGTTAAATTGGTCTCCTTTGATACAGCAGTGACTTCTTCCCTTGACGGTAATGACTTTTTAACCATTTTCTTCCTCTTTTTCAGCGGGGGCAAAATAGAAGAATCTAATGGGCTGCTGCATCCATTTTTAGTTTTGGAAGCAAGTGGTTCATCATCACTTTCTTCAGATTCTGGCTCTTTATCACTTACATCTGATTTTCCTTGACACCTTCTTTCAACAGCTTTTTCAATACTTTTGACAGCTTCCAAAAATCCTGATCATTTGCTGCCTTGTGAATACTTCTCTTTGTTTTCTTCATATTTATGTATAAGATCTGCTTTGGTCCAAGCATAATCGCCAGTTCCATAAAATTGAATAAAAAACATTTCAGTTTTTTTACTTGGTTTTTTCACTTGTTCATCTGGTTCAACTATTTTTCCAGGCCAATAAGGATATCCAGTCATTTTTGCCCATACTAATTCTCCAATTTTAAAATTTGCCATTTTCACGAAACTAACAAAAAAATTTTAATCAAAACTTATTCAAATAGAATGGTCATATGATAAAATCTCCTATAAACACTGATTATTGATTGTTATTTCTTTTTTTTTTATTAGGTCAAAATCAGATCTGTTTGATGAAAGCTTTAATTATTTATGTATGCAGATGCAACTCAAAATTTTATAGAATTTATCTTAGTTATAAGCCACCAGTTGATACCAGAACATTTATTTGATTTTATATAAAAAAATTAATTAATGATTAGCATAATAAATCTGATTTAATAATATTTTAGCTACTCATTATTTTGAAATTATGCTGTTTTGTGGTTTAGTGTGTTTTACAGCAGGAAAATATTTATTTTTATCAGTAGATTGCTATTTGTTGAAATAAGTACTTTTTTAATAATCTTTTTTTTATCATGTTCATTGCAATTCAACTGACAGCGGTGAAAGCAATCAGGTTTTTACAAGTAGATCAATTTGATAATCCATGTGACAAAGATCAGGGTATACCAACGTGATTGGTAATGCAAAATTTTCTTGAAAATTCTTATTTGTCAGATTGTGACATCAGTAAACCCATCAATCAACTATATATGAAAATTTTAATGAGGCACAATCTTCAATCAATCGAAACACTCTTTCAAGTGGAGCCAGCATTACATAGAAAAGAATTAGCAACACGGTAAACAAATAAAAAGCTACAGCTGAAAATATTTTTTTCCCAAAGATCAGGACCAACATCACATTTTCAAAGAGGTATCCAATCAAAAAGTTTACTCAGCACACTTTGTTTATTGATAAGCCCATGCTTTGATCAATTGAAAAATGTACTATCAAGCATGGACAAACTGATGACAAAAATTTTTTGTGAATTGAATTGAAAAAATTTATTGATCTTCAAATAGCACATGATGTTTTGAAGAGAAAAAACACTCCAATTCATCAAACATGAAGTAAGAAGTGAGGGCAATTAATCTTTAGAAAAACAATCATTGGAGAATGTTACAAAGAACTGATGAAGCATTTGAGATTTGACATCTGTTCAATATGCAGCAAAAAAAGAAAAACAATTTTTTTGCCTTGTTTTGGAAACTAGGAACAATTTTATTGAAATTTGTAAAAAATGTTATGTGCCAAGCTTTGATCTCATCATTAAAAAACAAATGTTTTCTTGCAAAACTCAGTGCCCTTTCATTCAATGCATGGCAAATAAGCCAGAAAAAATTGGCATAAAGTTTTGGTTTTTGGTTGATGTTTGTTTAAAATATCTCTGCAATGGTAAACTTTATCCCCACAAAAAACTGGAAAAATGATTTACCGACAAAAAACTTTAAGACCCCACAAAAAACTGGAAAAATCATTTATTGACAGATGTCTGCTTATAGTTGATGCAACCATTCTTGAAAAAGGATACAAAGTGACAATAGATAACTATTTTTCAAGTACAAATTTAGCAGACAAATTAAAAGTGGAAAAAATTACTTTTTTTGGAACAAGAAGAAAGCAAAGAAAAGAGGTATCAAAAGTTGAGGAAATGATAAAAGGCAAGCCTTTATATTTATCAGAAATATACCACTTTCCTTTTAATGCCACTTTGACTATAAATAAAGCAGAAAAGCAAAGTTGGTGTTTATGCTAAGTTCAATGCACCAAACAGTTTCTGTTGATCAATTACACCAAAAAAAATTTACCAGAAGCAGTGAAAAGTTACAACACGTCAAAAGTAGGTGTAGAAGTTTTGGATTGAATGGTGCATTATCATACCTGCAAGAGCATCCCAAGAAGGTAGTCAATGGGTGTATTTTTTAAAATTATAGACTGTGCATCAATCAATGCATATATTATTTACTCTGAAATAACAGGCCAGAGCTTGACCAGAAGAAAATTTTAACTTTAGCTAATAAAAGAAATGTATCACAATTTTTTAAGGAAAAGCAATTTACCTCCTCTTCCTATGGTGGTGCTAGAAAGCTCTAGTCAAATTTCATGAAAAAGAAGGCAATGCCAATTGCAACTATGTAGAAACAAGTCCAACATCAGCTACCATAAATGTTTAAAGTCTTGCTGTGGTAGGCATACATCATCTATACCTACTGCTGCAACTTGCTCTTGAACAATAAAAAGCTTATAAGAAACTACTATTATGATTTAATTTGTTGCATTTCCCAAAAATTTTGATTAAAATTATTCGAAGTAGTTCTAAATTCATTTCCAACAAACAATTAAAACAAGTTTGATCATTAATAGATAATTTTTAGCACCAAACACTAATGCAGTCAAATTTGATTGCAGCCATCTTTTTAGGTAAGGAGAAATTCCTGTCTTTCTGGTGTTAAATATTCTGTTAGTAAATTTGATGTTCACTTTAACTAGACTCTTTCTTAGTTATATTTAACAAACTAATTGTTAAATTAGATGTAAAAAAGCCTAAGACAAAAAAACAATGAGACTTGAAACATTTTTACTTGAATTAAAATGTTAAGGGCATATACTTAAACATTTACAGTATTTGCACAGCCACAAAAAAGCTTTAAAAAATTGCAAATCATGAAATGTCAGTTTTTGTGATTATGTAATAGATATATTAAAGCATGAAGAGGGATATTTCAGTGTGAGGACACTTTGACTTGAAGTCACACTAAGAAGAAGCATAACTTTCAGTTCTAGCTAAGGTAAAATTTCTCAAATTGCCATTATAAAAGCAGGTTAAACCTATTCCTTTTATTGTGTTAACTCTAAAGAATGTTACATCTTACACTGCAAGGTTGACAGTGGTTAATAAATCACTGAATGATTGAATTTTATTGTAGATTGTAATTTTGTATTGTTGGTTTAAGAAATATGAGGTTATCAGCATCATCATTTTTGGGGAGAAATATTGAATTATTTCAGTGTATTTTCCTTTGCCTGCTTGCCCTTATTGCAGTTGCAAGGGCAGCAGCTTAAGTTGGGATCTCTAAGTATCATGATCTCCTGCAACTAGCATTCTGCCAGTGGAATTCCAAGATGCAAACAGTCCAAGTCTGCATAAGTCCACCAGCAACTTCTGGGTCACCCTCTAGGCTTTTTGCCACTTGGAAGAGCATCCATTAGTTGCTTTGAGACATTCGTGTCACATGGCCATACCAGTGCAATTGCAATCATTCTATGCAAAGTAGCAGTGGTTCAATGTTGAGAGATTGATGAATATCAGTGCTTTTAGTAGGAATAGGCCTCTGAATTTTCGCAAAAAACGTTTTGGCCTCCTGTACTCAGGATCTCACTCTTTTGACCATTACTCAACACTTATGACCATAGGTGAGGATAGGAACAAAAACTGATCTGAAAACAAAAAGCTTTGCTCTCTTGTTTCAGTACAAGTGTACTGCTGGCACATTACTGCACTTGCTTGTCCAAAACTTGTGTCCAGTTAGTTGTCCTGTCTATGATCACTCAAGAATGTGACTCCAAGATATTTAAACTTTTCCATCTGCTAGAGAGTTACTGCTGGAGATTTGGAAAAAACACTGGACAGGGTGACTTGAAACACATAATCTCAGTTTAGGCTTAATAATTTTTATCCAAGTGTGTGTCACAAAACCAATCAAGTGCATATTGAAGATCACTTTTGTTCAAGCTTAACAATGCAAGGTTATCTGCAAACAGCAGGCGCCAAACATTACACTCCCCAAATGTGACACCATTGGAGGAGGAACTGTCTCTGTCTTTTTTGTCTACATATATATAATGAACTGGATAGGAGAAAGAACACAGCTTTGTTGTAGTCCAGCACTGACACTAAAAGACTTTGTTTTAATTGCATTGACATGAACATAGACTTCTGACTGTTTGTACAACGATTTGATAGCAGCTAATAGCTGACCTCTCACATTATATTCCAGCAGTACTGCCCACAGCTTGTCTCTTGGAATATGGTCATATGGTTTTTCAAGGTCAACAAAGATAAATATGAAGTTGAAATACACATTGCATTTTTTATATTTATAAGCAAGCAGTACAGGTGCCCATACAAAAGTATAGAATAATATGCATCACATATAAATGTATTTTGAAGCCTTCACAAATATCAAGTTTTAATTTTATTAAAGTTTATCATGCACAATATTTTTGCATTTGCAACTAATATAATTTTTAAATATTTTTTGACAATTTTAAGAAAAAATACCTGCCATTGGCAAATTGATACCACTGTAATATTAAATAACATTGTGATTTGATGACAAATTAAAGCAGACATAGATAAATTTCTTTGTTTATGTTGGAACTACAAAAATACATTCATGTCACTTATTATTATTGACTGATTTGATTTGAATTGCTTTGTAGCAGAATATTATTGCATCAGTGTGATATTAACTGTGACATAATAATGCATAATAATGTGTAGGAATAAGCATGCAGTAGTGGCAAATTGAACTCCGGTAGGGTAGCTTTTACATAATAGAAAGCTATAAAGAGCATTTATGCAAGGATTTAATTACACAAATAATTATTTGGAAGTTTTTTTAAATTTTCTGTCAATGTTTATCAAAAAAGTGTTCATTGACATCAATTCAGAGTGGTCAAATTAATTAATTAAATTTCAGACCACAAAATTTAATTTACCATTAATTTTATCTGCCCCAACAGACTGTTTTGCCTGGCTAAGCTGTCAGGATGCAGAATATTAAAAAACAAAGCAAATTAGTAAAATTGAATAAAAATACCATTTAAACAAAGCAATTGAATGCCAGCACAAAAATGTAAAACTACATCTAGAAAACTATGGTTGTAATATTAATCAATAAATTATTTTTATTGCTAAAGACAAAATCTTTTACATAGCTTGCTCTAATTTTTGAAAATAATAGATAAATTAACAAAGTCTGCATTAAAATTTTGATTAAGTAGTCTGCACTAGAAAACATGATTAAAAGATTCTTAAAAAATGCTTTGAAAAAATAACAACTATCAGGGTATGAATTAAATTAAAACAGTTGTAATATTAATTGATAAATTTTTTATTGCCAAAGACAAAGTTTTTTACTTAATTTACTCTATTGTTTGAAAATAATAAATAAATTGAAAAAGTCTGCATTAAAAAATGCATTAAAATTTTAATTAAATAGACTGCACCAGAAAATGTGGTAAAAAGATGCTTAAAACATGTGTTTAAAAAATAACAAATATCAGGATACAAATTAAAATTAAAACAATGAAATATTTTTACAGGGTATAATTTGAAATTATTGTTAGCTCAATAAGTATGTAGTTTAGAGGTCGGCTGTTCTGTTTGCTGATCGAAAAAATGGGTAAAGGCAAGATGTAAAAATAAAGTAAATTAGTGTGTAAATTCGTAAATATATTCATTAGCTGCCAGTGTGGTTAAAACTTCATCATTTAAATTTATTTTGATGTTAACATTTTGAGACCAACTCTGAGTGTTTATTTGGTAATTTTTTGGGTTCAGCCTAAAATATTTGCAATTTTTCAAATAAGCATAAATTACATGTTTTTAAACCTTACTGATATAATTTTTTCAACAAGCATAAGTTGCATGTTTTGAACCACCTCAATACTACATTATTGAGCTAGCTAAAATAACACTGGTCAACAAAAAAAAATTTTTTTATTGGTGCCTCAAATATTAGAGCTGTTTTGGAGTATATTTGGGGCGCTGATTCCGAAAATGACGGCAGTTTTTTTGCATCAGCTCTAGTTTTTGAGATACGGTATACCGCTCATATTTGTTTGCTTGTAAACCTGTGTAGAGAATTTACGTCAGTGGATTAATGGAAAGAGACAAAGTTTACAGTTTGGTGTCACAATGGTTTGGAGGGAACCTAAAAATCCTCACGACGATTGCTATTTTTGTATGGTTAACATTAAGTGAATCAACCGTAACAATAGAAGAAAATGGATATACCCCGACTTAGAATCAGCAAGACGGCCTGTCCCACATTCAGACGAAGTTCCCATTCCTGTGTTTGACCACCTAACAGAACTAATAGAAAGCTCTGATAAATTAGTTCTGTTGATGCAGCAGTGACCTGTAGCAGTGAAAGTGAGTTTCAGGGCGCAGTTGCTACACTGCTGCGATTTAATCAGTTCGAGCTGAATGACCTGGTCAGAGATCTCAATCTTTCAAAAGAGACATCGGAAATCCTCACATCCAGGCTAAATGAGAAAAATCTTCTTCACCCTGGTACTAACATTACGTTTTATCGTAGAAGAGAAAAAGATTTACTGCCCTATTTTTCAAAGGAAAACAATCTGGTTTTCTGCAATGATGTTGGGGGGCTTCTACAAAAAATGGGACTAGCAGAATACAATCCACAAGAATGGCGCCTTTTTATTGACAGTTCTGTAAGAAGTTTAAAATGCGTTCTACTCCATAATGGCAATAAGTATGCTTTCATTCCAATAGGCCATTCAATTAGTATGAGAGAAGAATATGATTTGATTAAACAAGTTCTGGAAAAGGTACCATACCTTAAGTATCAGTGGAAAACATGTGTAGACCTAAAAATGGTAAACTTTCTTCTGGGCCAGCAAAACGGTTATACAAAGTATCGTTGTTTTCTCTATATGTGGGATAGCAGAGCAAAAAGTGAACACTGGACAAGAAAAGAGTGGCCTTTGAGGAAAGAAATGATTGCAGGCGAGAAAAACATCATTCATCAACCCTTGGTTACCACAGAAAAGATTATTCTCCCACCGTCGCATATAAAACTTGGTCTTATGAAGCAATTTGTCATGGCACTGAATACAGATGGAGCATGCTTTCGATATTTGTGCAGTGCATTCCCAGGGATGAGTATGGAAAAGATTAAAGCAGGAATTTTTAATGGTACACAGATCAGGCAGCTTATAAAAGATTCGCAATTTGCTAGGCATATGACCGAACACGAATCAGCTGCTTGGACCGCATTTGTGCTGATTATTAAAAACTTTTTGGGAAATTACAAGGCAAGCAACTATGTAGAGCTTGTAAGCAATATGTTAAGCAGCTTTAAAGATCTTGGCTGCAACATGAGCATCAAAGTCCATTTAGACCATTTTTCAAAAAATCTTGGTGACCTAAGCAAGGAACACGGTGAAAGGTTTCACCAGGATATAAGAGTAATGGAGAAGCGGTACCAAGGAAGATGAGATGAAACGATGCTAGCTGATTATTGTTGGAGTTTGCAAAGGCACTGTCCTGATACTAAACACTCCAGAAAGTGCTACAAAAGACACTTTTTAGATGTTATGTAATTACTAGAATAAAGTCTTGCATTTTTCAATGTCTATTGCTTTCATCGGGGTATTTTATTATTTTGTGTTGTTGAAAATACGTCAAACACGTAGTTACTTTGCTATTGCGCATTTGACATACCTTTAAACAATCTTAAACAAATTCTTTGTTGCTTAAGATCCATGTATAACAGATAAAAGTCAAAATTATAGGGGTATGTTGTAACTCAAAAACCAGAGCTGATGCAAAAAAACCGATGTCATTTTTGGAATCAGCGCCTTAAATATACCCCAAAACAGTTTGAATATTTGAGGCACCAAATTATGTGTTGACCAGTGTAATCTTAAATTATACCCTATAAAAAAATTTCATTGTTTTAATTCATACCCTGATGATTGTTATTTTTAAACACATTTTTTAACATCTTTTTACTGTATTTTCTAGTGCAGTTTATTTAATCAAAATTTTAATCCATTTTTTAATGCAAACTTTTTTAATTTACCCATTATTTTCAAACAATAGAGCAAATACGAAAAAAGTTTTTCTTTAGCAATAAAATTAATTTATCGTTTAATATTACAACCATAGTTTTCTTGTTGTTGTTTTTACATTTTTTGCTGGCATTTAATGACTTTGTTTAAACTGTATTTTTATTCCATTTTATTTATTGGCTTTGTTTTTTAGATTTTTAACTGCCTCCTGACAAGCCCAGACAGGCAAAATAGTCTGTTGGAGCAAATAAAATTAGGGTTTAATTAAACTTTGTAATTTAACTAATTAATTCATCAATCATCAACCCAATTTTTACTCCGGTTTAAATATCCCCAGTGAATGGAGGTGGCCCTATGCATCCCACTACTTTAGAAATTCTTCCTACACCTTCTCTCCACCTATGTCAATCTGCTGCATTTTCTTTCCTTAAACCAATCCTTTTCATATTTTCTTCAATTTATTTTCTCCAGTTCATTGTTGATCAGCCTTCCATCCCTCCATTTTATAAAAGCAGGAGGTCAAAGTACATGTCAGTATATAAAGAACTTTGCAAGGATATGAACTCAAGACATGATACTTTGCTTTTTCACACAGCTGCTTGTTGGCTCTCCAAACGGAACATTTTAAACCACATTTATGAGATAAAGGATAAGGTTTAGGCATTGATAGATAAGATTTTTTGAATTTAAAAACAAAAGGGAATTCTTGTTATACTTCAATGATAAGTGCATAAGCAGCCTTGCTTATTTGTTATATATATTTGAAAAATTAAATACCCAAATTTGAAACTCCAAGGAAAAGATACAAATATTATACAACTCTGTGGCAATGTGAAAGCATTTGATTCATAATTAAAAAATTGGCAGCAAAAGTACATATTGGGAGCATTGCTGTGTTTGATAGATTTTCCTTTGTCACTTGCAGCAAAGAAAAGGGTGAAAAACTTTAAAGATTTAAAAAAATTTGATTGTGAAGCAGCTCATTGCATAAAGTCCAAGTTCCAACATTACTTTTCAGAACTCAAAGAACAAGAAGCTATACTTATGCAAAATTTGTTCTCTGCTTCTCTGGATGCAAGTGGCATTTCCTATGAAATCCAAGATCAATATTTTAATCTTACAAATAATTCATCTGCCCTCATTCTTTACTATGAAAAGTCACTCTTTCAATTGTACATAGTGTATATATATGATTCATACCCACAAACTTCTAAGCTGGTTTTTCAAGTATTACTGCCCTTTGCTACAATGTACCTATGCAAGAGTGGTTTCTCAGCTTTTCTGCATATGAAAACAAAGGAAAGAAATAGAATGTATGTGGAAGATGATATGAGATTGATTGGCTTTGTCTTGCAAACAACCTAAAATTTCACAATTGATTGCAAATCTACAAAAACTACTGTCACATTAATTCATCAATAGATATCTTCTTTTTTTCTTTCGGCCTTTCCCTTCAATCAGGGGTAGCCACAGTGTATTATCTTTCTCCAAACTGTTCTGTCTTCAATGTCCATCTCCTTTGCACCAAATTCACCATGTCTTTTTTCACTACATCTAAAAATCTTATTTTTAGTTTCCCTCTTTTCCTCTTTCCTGGTAACTCCATTTCCATCTTCTTTCTTCCTACATAGTCTTGGTCTCTCCTCATGTCCATACTATCTTAGCCTGCCCTCCCTCATCTTCATTCCTAACTGTTCTACCTTAACTATACCCCTGATGTACTCGTTTCTAATCTTGTCTTCACTCATCACTTCCATAGCAAACTTCAACATTTTCATCTCTGCAACTTCCATCTCTTTCACTTGTTTCTTTGTAACCACCACTGTCACAAGTCCATACATCATT
This sequence comes from Diplosoma virens, assembly GCA_963680785.1. Taxonomy (NCBI): domain Eukaryota; kingdom Metazoa; phylum Chordata; class Ascidiacea; order Aplousobranchia; family Didemnidae; genus Diplosoma; species Diplosoma virens. The sequence continues at coordinate 6,903,533 of OY796894.1, read as the reverse complement.
GCTGGTCTTACCACTGAACTGTACACTTTTCCTTTTACTCTAGCTGGTAACCTCCTGTCACAGATTACTCCAGATACTTTTCTCCATCTGCTCCATCCTGCCTGCATTCTCTTCTTTGCCTCCCTCTCACAACCACTGCTTTCTTGCACCATTGATCCCAAATACTTAAATTTCTTTACTCTTGGCACTTTTGTATCCTCCATGTTCACTGTTTTGTTGTCATTTCCTCCATTTATGCACAGATATTCGGTCTTTGACCTACTTACTCTTTTTTCTTTTTTCTAATGTATCCCTTTTTGATCCCTCCTTTTTTGATCCCTCCTTTTTTGATCCCTCTTTTTTCATCCCTCTTTTTTCTAATGCATACCTCCAGCATTCTAGTCTTCACTCTATTTCTTTCCTGGTCTCTTCACAAATCACAGTATCATCAGCAAAACAGCATTGTTCATGGTGGTTCTGTACTTCATTTGTTAGCCTGTCCATTATCACTGCAAACAGGAATAAACTTAATGCTAATCCCTGGTGCAGTCCAACCTTAACCTTGGAACTTTCTGTAGTTCCTACTACACACCTCACCACTGTTTTCCTTCCCTCGTGCATATCCTGTACAAGTTGCACATACTTTTCCACTATTCCTGATTTCTCATACAGTACCACAGATCTTCTTGCAGAACCCTGTCACAAGCCTTCTCTAGGTCTACAAATACACAATATAGGTCTCCTTGACCTTCCCTGTACTTTTCCATCAACATTCTTAAAGCAAACATGGCATTGATGGTTCCCTTTCCTGTATAAATCCATATTGCTGTTTACTGATCTCTACTCTATCCCTTAGCCTGGCTTCAATAATTTTTACCCATATCTTCATTGTGTGGCTCATCAGCTTTATTCCTCTGTAGTTTCCACAGCACTGTGCGTCCCCTTTATTTTTATAGATTGGAATAAGCACACTTCTTCTCCATTCTTCTGGCATCCATTCACCCACTAATATTCTGTTGAACAGTCTGGTCAAAAACTTTATCTCCATCTTTCCCATGCACTTTCAAACTTCTACTGGCAACTCATCTGGCCCAACCACTTTACCTTTTTTCATCCTTCTTAGTACATTCTGTAGTTCTCTACTGACACAATTTACCTCTTCGTTAACCACTTCTGCTTCCTCTGTCCTAGGGTCTCTGTTATTTTCCTTGTTCATCAGTTTCTCAAAGTACTCTTTCCATCTCTTTAACACTGCCTTCGAATTTACTATTTAATAACATTACCGTTTTCATCCTTTATAACCCTCACATGCTGTACATCTTTCCCTGCTCTGTCTCTCTGTCTGGCCAATCTGTACAACTCCTTTTCACCTTTTGTTTCCAATCTAGCATACAAATTGTCATATGCACGTCCCTTCGCCATCACAACTGCCTTCTTTGCCTTACTCTTTTCTTTGTATATCTTTTTAATATTTTCATCTCTTATTTTGTCCCATGTTTTCTTTGCCTCTTTCTTTTCTTTTACTCTCTCGTGAACTTCCTCATTCCACCACCATGTCTCCCTGTTTCCTTTTCATTTCCCAAATGTTACTCCCAGTACAGTTTCAGCTGTTTTAGCATTTCTGCTGTATTGTCCCACTCATCAGGTAACCCATCCTTGCCTCCCAGAGTCCTGGTCACCTCTTGTCTAAACGCTTCTTGACAGCTTGTCTCCTTCAGTTTCCACCATCGTATCTTTGGCTTTACTTTCTCGGCTTTTTTTCTTTTTCACCATAAGAGCCATTTTGCATACCACCATATGATGCTGCTTTGCGACGCACTCATTCACTATTACCTTACAATCACACATTTCTTTCAGGTTTCTCCTTCTGCACATTGTATAATCTACTTGGGTACTTTTTTCACCACTTTTATAGGTCACCTTGTGTTCATCTTTCTTCTTGAAATAAGTATTGGCAATCACCAAATCCATCCTTTTTGCAAAATCCACAACCATGATCCTTGTTTATTTCTTGTTCCAGCACCATACCTCTCCATTATTTTCTCATCTCCTATGTTTCCTTTGGCCACATTTAGGTCTGGACCAAGAACTATCCTCTCCTCTTTTGATACACTTTCTATCAACCCATCCAGGTCTTCCTAAAATCATTTTTCTTCTCCATGCTGTTGTTAACCTGTGGAGCATATGCACTTACTATATTTAGAATGGACCCTTTTACCTTCAGCTTCATGGCCATTAGTCTGTCTGACACCCTCTTCACCTCCAGGACACTTTCAGCCAGCTCCTCCCTTACCACTATTTCTATCCCATTTTTTTTCCATCAGCTCCATTGTAGAATAGTTTGCATCCATCTCCAATGCTCCAATTTTGCTTTACTCCCTTTCCACTTTGTTTCCTGTAGGCACAATATGTCTACATCCCTTTGCTCAATCATATCTGCCAGCTCTCTTTCCCTTCCAGTCATTGTTCCAATATTTAAGGCACCCACCCTTATGAGTGAGCATCTTTCTTTCCACGCTTCTCACTGCTTTTTCACTCGCCTTCCTCCTGTCTTTCTGCACTTGCTTTCACTAACAGTAGCATAATTTCCACAGGTACCCTGCTGTGCAACACCTGAGGCGGTTGTTGATAACTTGGGTCGCGATCGATCCAGTATGGATTTATTGAGATAACGCATTTGTATGACTCATCAATAAATATAAGAAGCATATTTTTAGTGTTTACTTTAATTAGGAATTTAGAAAAAGATGATAAATAAGGGTTGTGGTATTTTAGAAAATTTTTAAGAGGTCATCAAGACAAAAAGGTTGGAAACCACTGTTCTAGACATTGACTGTTATTTTGGATAATCAGTTGAAAAATTCTGTTTAATTGCAAATATAAATCATTCTTTTTTATCTACATTAATTGCTTGGCATTACTCTATTCTTAGCACCCTGCTATAGTCCAAGCATAAGTTTATGTATAATATTATCTTTATCTTAAACTTTAGTTCATTAAGTTTAAAATTCATTTTTAAATTGTTGCAGATGTTGGTGAAGTAAAAGTGATATGTGATTTGGCAATGATCTCAGCTGGGGAAACAGCAGTTGAAATGGATAAAGTGTCTTTTTTTCTTAGTGCTGTTTTAGGATTTTCTCCATTAATTTTTGATTTATCAGAAAATGATGGTTTAGAACAGCTTATTTCTGCTTGCAATAAAGTTTGGAAAAGTGTGGAACAAGATCCTTCTTTAGTTAAAAAATGGGTAAATAAAAATTCAATGTTTACTGTTTTTTTCATGATTTTTTATGATTGCAATTGGAAAAAGATTTTTCTTTATCTGTATATTTATTCTACTGACTTGCAGGAAAGTGACGGAGGTGCTAATACATAGGGCAAGCAATTACCCTGACCTGCTTCTGGAGATGCCAAGATATTGCTGTCCGCTTGTAATGTAACAGAGATATGACTGTAATTTAGAATTGCTTGTCAAGACCACCAAGCAGGAAAAGTGCTGTAAAGTGTCTTTTGCAAGGACACAACAGAATGGCACAACTGGGTTTTGAACCAAGACCATGTTGATCATAAGCACAGTGCTTTAACCACTTGACCATGCTGCTGACAAATATGGGTTCTCCAAGATATCTTGGAGGAGTTTAGGGATTTAACAAGGTTTCTGGGCTATTTTTTAAAGAGCCCTCCAGTATATCTCTGCTCATAGCTTTCTTTTGTTTCAATCCTTATTGCTGCAATTTTTTTGCATTCTTTTTTGTATGTAGTCTTATTTTAATGACATTTTATTAATTATGTCAGAGAGATTTTCAAGATTAGAATTATCTTTGCTGCAGCATAGGAGTTGGCAAGTTGAAAAATTTCAAATGCAATAAGGCTAGTATTTAAAAATTTCAGTACCAGTGTCTGGCTGTCTCTTCACAACAAATATTTACTATTCAGTAGAAGACAATAATAATATTTATTAATAAATTAACCTTGTAAATTACAGATATTTGCTGTGCTGTGAAAAACCTTATTAGAGAAGTCTACAGAAAGTTTTAACTGATTTCATTAACAAATTACTTTAATTTTATTTGATTTTTTTTTTGTTTACCATCTAGCATGCTGAATTAAAGAACCAATATAATTTTGTTACGACAAATCTAGGTTGTGCTTCAAGTGGAGCAGGGGTTCATAGGTGTTTGAGTGTTTTTGAAAGTGAGCCACAAAAAATAAAAAGGAAACTTTGTGTGTCTTAGTGATCTGTAAAGCTGTGTTGGTCAGAGATTTTGCCTCTCCTATTAGAAATATCCATGCCGAAGAGGTTTGCAGATAGAGACCAAACAAAATGTAGTTCACAAGATGGCAACTTCAAATTTGGACAGATTGTACTCAAAGGCTGTGGCAAGTGGCACTATGACAGTTGATCAAACAACAGTTGATTGAACAACTATTGACCAAATGACTTTTGATTGAACAACACTTGACCAAATAACACTTGATTGAAGCAACATTTTATTGAAATGAGATTTGATCAAAACAACACTTGATCAAAATGACAGTTGATAAAAAAGATTTAATTTTTGTATGTTTCTGTGATTAAACAATATTTTTGTGACTGTAAATTAGATTCATAAAAAGCAGAGAACATCAGTAAGAAGCAATTTGTTTTTATTTTTTATAAGTTTTTGTCAATGTCAAGGTCAGGGTTTCTTGACAAGGTCTTTGGCCAAAGCATTTTTAGGGGGCAACAAGTACATCTCTTGTCATAGTTATGTTTTGTTAGATGCCTATTGCTGCCATTTTTGCATTCTTTTTACATTGTAGTCAGCCCTTTAGGGGTCATTGTGCCATGGCCACACCGCTCCTGACCCCTTGCAGAAATCAGAGACAGATTCAAAGGGAAGACCTACTTTTTTAGAGATTACTATGTTTTAGGGAAAAAATTGACAAAATTAGGACAGAAAAAGTTGTAAATTTTCTCTTTCATTATTTGATCAAGTGTTGTTTCAATCAAATGTTGTTTTTATCAAGTGTCACTTCAATCAAGTGTCGTTTCAATCAAATGTTGTTTCAATCAAGTGTTGCTTCAATCAAGTGTCATTTGTTTAACAGTCATTTGATCAACTGTTTGGTCACGGTGGCAAGTAGCAGTCTAGGATATGAAAATCTCCCATGTAAAAACCTCCTCACAGTAGGAATACACTGCAAAATAACAATATGTCATCTAGAATGTTTTTTCACACTGCCATGGGCATTGCACAGATTATAAAGGTCCACGGTTATGTACTTGGCAGAGATATCTGTTTGAAAAGTACTTTCCTAAATGAGTCAACCTTGATAAGGTTAGGACACTAGTGGTTGATTTTCAACCACTACAAATTGGCTCATTTCTGCTTGCTGTCTAATCTCTATTGGGTGAAATTCTTTCTTTATCCAATGAGAAAAGGCTTGTCTCTGGCTTCTCGGGAAAGTCAATTTTTCAGTTTACTCACAAACTGGATGATCAGATTGCTGCTTCTTGAAAGCAACATGCACCCAAACCCTGGACCACAAACACACAAATGGGTATGTGACATTTGTCTCAAACCTATCACTAAACATCAAACATCTATTTTATGTAACTACACAAAGCACTGGATGCATTTAAAATTCTCCCAAATTACAACAAAGGTCTACAACTATTCATGCTACTGCACACTTCATAGCACTTTCAACCACAGAGCACAAACGAACACAGCATCACCAAAGAATTTTATCAGAGTCCTGCAACCTAATGCAAATGAAATTTGCAACAAAATAGATGAAATAAAACTACTCATTAAAAATACAGAAGCAGATATCATAATACCAGAGACAAAACTCAATCAATCCCACAAAACACATTTCTCACTTCACACCTATCCAAACAGATCACACTTACAAACAAGGAGGAGGCCTCCTAACTTACATTAAAAACAATATCAGTTTCTCTCAACTTAATACATCAAACACCTATCCAATTAAACTATAAATCATCAAAATTCACCTTTTAACATCACAGCAGACTTGCATTACTGCACTAGCTGACAGACCATTCGCTTACTTCAAATCACTTACTTTTACTCAACACACTGAATATACATCACAAGACTGAAACAACTCACTCTCACTTCACTAAAACAATAACAAACTACCAAAATCCAATTGGACATCATTTAAAGTTGTTGAGAATCTCATCTCCCACAAATCCCAAAGCATAAATGTTCATGAGGCAAACAAACACCTTATCAAGACAATTTTAGATGCAGACAGACTCTTCATCCCTAAAGGAAATTACAATAGCACAAATCACACTAACTTACCCATGCATATCCACAAGCTTATCTATCATCGCAACCATATTCACAAACAAAACTGATCAGACCCACAAATCATTACTCTTAACAATAACATAAACAAACCAATACATGAATACATAACAAACACCTGAAAACAACATCCTCACAAAATTGATTGTAAACACAATCCACACACCCTGTGGTGCACCATATAGCATAAATAACATCAACAAGACACAAAAACCATATAATTAAGAATATTCCCCCCCCAAGGAAATATGACTTACCACCACACAAGTGCAATTGGCCATCTCAAATGGCACAAGCAATAATTCCACTGGACCTGATGGATAAACATCAGGCATCTGCATGAATAAACATAGATAAACATCAGCACATGCATAAACATCAAGCACCTCAAACAGCAGGGCTACTTGCCCCCACAAACATGTGCAACATTGCCCTCAACACCAACACAATACCCCATCTTTGGAAATGTGCCACAATCATTCCCATTCCAAAACCAAACAAAGACCACAACACTGGCATAAACTACCAACTATATCACTTCTATCACCCATTGCCAAAACATTAAAGTCACGTTTCCTTTTTATGCTTCATAGTACTGTACATTGCATATATTTAATAATGTTACTAATCATGAATAAAATATCATCATCATCATCATCATCATCATCACATTACAGAAAACGCTATTACCATACATAACAGAAAACATTCCAATCATTTTTTATGGATTCAAACATAAACACTCAACACACTATGCTTTGCATGAGATCTGCCAAGCTTATCCATCACCATAACCATATTTACAAACAAAACAGATCAGACTTACAAATCATTACTCTTAACAATAACATAAGCAAACAAATACATGAACACAAAACAAACATCTGGAAACAACATCTTCACAAAATTAATTGCAAACACAATCCACACTCCCTGTGGTGCACCATAGCACCACTACACAAATGTGATTAGCCATCTCAATCAAATTCCACTGAACCCAACTATATAAACATTAATCATCTCAAACACCTAGGGCCACTTGCCATTAGATACCTCACAAACATGTACGAAATTTCCATCAATATTAACATCATATCTCATCTTTGAAAACATGCTAAAATCATCTCCGTTCCAAAACCAAACAAAGACCACAACACTGGCACAAACTACCAACCCATATCACTTCTATCACCCATTGCTAAAACATTAGAGAAAACACTATTACCATACATAACAGAAAACATTCAATCATTTCTTATCAACATGGATTCAAACATAAACGCTCAACAAACACTGCTTTGCACAACATCTGATATTGATACACTTTTTATAACCCATCCAGGTCTTCCCAAAAATCATTTTCCTTCTCCATGCTGTTGTTAACCTGTGGAGCATATGCACTTACTATATTTAGAATGGACCCTTTTACCTTCAGCTTCATGGCCATTAGTCTGTCTGACACCCTCTTCACCTCCAGGACACTTTCAGCCAGCTCCTCCCTTACCACTATTTCTATCCCATTTTTTTTCCATCAGCTCCATTGTAGAATAGTTTGCATCCATCTCCAATGCTCCAATTTTGCTTTACTCCCTTTCCACTTTGTTTCCTGTAGGCACAATATGTCTACATCCCTTTGCTCAATCATATCTGCCAGCTCTCTTTCCCTTCCAGTCATTGTTCCAATATTTAAGGCACCCACCCTTATGAGTGAGCATCTTTCTTTCCACGCTTCTCACTGCTTTTTCACTCGCCTTCCTCCTGTCTTTCTGCACTTGCTTTCACTAACAGTAGCATAATTTCCACAGGTACCCTGCTGTGCAACACCTGAGGCGGTTGTTGGTAACCCAGGCCCAATTGATCTGGTATGGATTTATCAAGATAACATATTTGTATAATCTGGCAAAAAAGTTTTATGCCAGATGCCCTTCGTGCCGCAACCCTCCCCATTTATCCAGGCTTGGGACCGGCATTAAGACACACAAGAATGAGCCTCCGATGGCTGGGTTACAGCACAACACCACAAGTCTGTGGAAAAAGTCTTTAAAGGCAGCAGAGGTAATTCAAGATTAGGAATCTCAATTGGCTTCTTTGAGAGATTAAGAGATGGTTACTCCAAGATATCCTTGGAGGAGGGACAACCACAACAACAACAACACCATAAACGGTTAAGAAACACTGGTTTATTTTTGTTTTAGTAAAATTTAGAAAATTATTAAACTATTTTATTAAAACCAGAGTTGTGAAGACTCAAGTTGGGTTTTTGGTGGGTAACTGAAACTCATCTCTTATTTTCTAATGACCCTTTTTTGCAAATACTCAATGGCACTGACAATTTTTGATAGTCTTAAATTTTTTGATTTTTGACAGTCTTTAAAAATACTGTTTTTTTTAAGAATTCTTTCAGCCAACTCTTGTCAGAAGAGATTAGCAAATTTTAAACTGCAAGAAAAAACGCAATTTATATGGGATTGAAAGACATAAAAAAATAATGGCATCTCTGATTGGTTCAAGAAAGAGACCACACAATTGGTTGCACACTCACTTGCACTGCAAGCAAGAAAACTTCAGTTCACAGACAAACTCTTTCTGGTGACAAAAAGAGGGTTCAAGAGACTCCATGAAGGTGACCTTGAGCATTGCTAGATGAAAAAATATTAGTCCCACAGCTAAAATTGAAAACCAGTTAATATAGATTTTTCTGTATAAATTTTGTTATCCAATAAATGTTGACCAATAGCCAAATCTGAAATAGGTACATTTTTAAATGAATTTACATTGACATTTAGGAAGATTTTTTTGAAGTTTAACTTCATTTATTTTGAATGTTGGAATGTGTTGTCAAATTTGTTCTTCCAGTCATTGGAACATTCTATTAACATACACACTGTGTGTGTGTGTGCCCCAAGTATTTGTACACAATATTACTTTACTTACTAGCAGGTAAAACATCCTTTTAAAAAGAAAGTAGCATCTTTTTTGAAGAAAAAATTATCCATGCCAACACTGATCCAAAATAGTTGCTGACTGTTAATTTTTTTTTCATAATTAAGGGTAACATTTCCAATCCAAGGTAATTTTAAAAATACTAGACACTTTTCTGGGCTAAATCACTTGGATGTTTCAAAGTTTGAAACCATCTTTTTAATTCTGGAAATAATGACATCTTCTGGATAACCATTCGGTTGCAAAATAGTTTTGATTTTGCTGACTTCACATGAAAGTTTTTCCGGAGAGCAAATTTTAAGAACTCTGTGAACAAGAGTGCCAATAAAATTTATCTTCTTCTATGGTCCAAATGAATCCCAGCATGTATACTGTTCCATAAATGTGGGTTTCCTATAAACTGAGGTAAGAAACTTTTTGTTAGATTTTTCAACTAACACATCAAGAAATGACAGTGAATTGTTGATTTCTTTTTATTGAATAAAAACCAAGAATGGGTGTAACCAAGAAGTATTAAATTTTTGAAGAAACTGGTTGCATTCTTTTTCATTACTAAAAATGGCAAAAGTGTTAGCAATATATCTAAAATAAAGAAGAGGCTTAGAGAAGTTTTTTTTAAAACAAATGTTTATAAAATCCCATAAAAATATTTGCCAGAGCAAGGCCAAAGGGACTTTCCATGGCAATAACATCACTATGCTGGTAAATAATGTTATCAAAACTGAATTCCAAAGATTTGGTAGCAGTGTACATATATTGACAAAATGTCTATGTGGAAATGCTGGGAAGAGTTGAGTCACTGTTATATAGAGCTTTATTGCAGGTATTGATAGTTTTATTGAGTGGGACTTTGGTGAACAATCTACTGATGTCAAAGGAACTGAGAAAAGTAGATTCAGGATTAAGATCATGAATAGTATAAGCAAAGGTAAAGGAGTCTTTGGCGCAGTTAGTAGAATATAAATCCAAAACAGGTTGAAGAATAAAAGATAGGTATTTGGCCATGTTGTGATATTGTGCAATAGATGACGTAGTGTTTTTCTTAAACGCTCTAATCTTAATCAGCGCCTTCTGCTCAAACAATTATTGGACGCGCGCATCTCCAAGCATAATTGTTACAATTTAAATATGCGCCTTTATTTTGGTTTAGCAGTCAGTTCAGAGTTATCAAGCTACTACAGCAAACGAACTAAAAGCATTCTATTTCATACGGTTGTTTTTGGCTAAGTGATTTTTTGTGAATATTTATTATTGTTTTTTTATAAACCTGTGTATTCGTGCAAAGATACAACAGGCCAATTCATGTTTAGCAGAACCAGTCATAGAGAAAATTAGGGAAAGTAGTGTGTTCTATTTGTGGCTTTTAGGTAATCCATTCACTCTTGGTCTTTGAGCACCATTAAAATGTATGACTTTATAGACAGACCAGGTTAGTTCATCAGTTTTGGTAAGTTCTAGTAGCTATTTTTGGAGTTTAGTTTCTGTCTTAGCAGTGTTGTCATTTTCAGTTGTGGTACTTAAACATTTAAATTTGGAATGGTCAGATAAATCTTTGTTTATTTTCTCATTTTAGTTAAGAGTTAGTGGTTCCATCAGTAGCATTGATTACATTTAAATTGTTTACAATCAAAGACTCTTTTTTACTTTGGAAAATTCTTTGAGTTTCTACTGTTTGTTCCATATAGCACTTATTTAAGTAATGATTAATTTAGTTTTTATAGAAAAATTTATTTTTGAGCTTACTTAAATGATGTAGGTTTTGTTAGGTTTTAAAGACAATTTTTTTAGAGAATTAAAAGAGAACAGCAATATCTAGGCATCACCCAAAGCAGGTTTTTTGCAAGAAGTGAACCAACTTAAAATAAAAAAAAAATAAAAAAAATCTTAAAATTTGGAAGAAAAATTGTACTAGCAGTTAAAGAGCACCACAGCATTTTTTTAACAGCATGGGCACTTTCTGCCCTCCCTACCAAGCTTAATTGCATTAATCTGTTACCCGTATTAGATGTAAATTTCCATGTGAGCTATCAGTCTTATTGTTGGTTAGACAGAAATTAAAATTTTTTCATCACAACTAAATTGAGTAAAAATTTCTTACAGCAACATGGTTGAGTGGTTAGAGTACTGGGATGGTGATCAACATGGTCTTGGTTCAAAATCTATGAGCCATTCTGTTGCAATCCTGGGAAAGACACTTTATGACACTTTTCCTGCTTGGTTGTATTTAGAAGCAGTTCTAAATTTTAGCATATCTTTATTTAATTTTAAGCAAGCAACAATATCTTGGCATGTTTGGAAGTAGGTCAGGGTAATTGCCTACACAATGTATCAGCACCTTTGTTGCTTTCCTGCAAATCAGAAAGATAAATATAGAAATAAAATTCATATACACAAGTGTGAGAACTACAAAATGAAAATGATTTAATTTATAACAAAATATTGAAAACATATGGCTATTGATTAATTATAACAAGTATTGTTTTTAAACTTGGTTGCCAAACACCAAATTGGAACTGAACAAATTGTAGACATTTCAGCTTAATTATTGTAATGAAAAAAAATTAAATTGTTATTATATATGTCAAATTATTTACAGTATTTATACAATAGAAGCCAAAAAATTGTCAAAAAGTGTTTTTGTGAAAAAAATCATGATGGCTCTGCAATGTTTTTAAAAGGTTTTTGTCATAATTTAATCAATTGTCATTTTGATTTTTTGTTGTTTTCATCCACTGTCATTTTAATCAAGTGTCGTTTTGATCAAGTGCTATTTCAATCAGCTGTCATTTGATCAAGTGTTGTTCAATCAACTCTCAGCTCACAGAGTAGCATGAAGTTTGGGATGGGTGTCTATTGGAAGAACCTTGGTTTTGTTGTGTAGGTGTTAATTGTTTGTATCTTGTGTGCAGCCAGTAGCAATGCACAAAGCTATATTCTCAATGATTTGCAGTTTCTTGATGGCATTGTTTAGTGTTGATGATGATAGTGCTCCATATGGTGCTTCATATTCCAAATTGGCTCCATATGGTGCTTCATATTCATATTCCAAATCAGATAAGTGATAGCTTTAAATGTAGATACAATTAATTCGTTTTGTTTTCCTCATTTATTGGAAGTGAATGCTTTTACAATGTTAAGTGTTTATTTTGTTTTAGTAATGGTAACGTTTATATGTTGTGAAAAATGTCAGTTTTGGGTCAAAAGTAATGCCAAAAATTTTGGGGTGTTTTATTGTTGGCAATGTTTGGTTGTTTAATTTAAGTAATAGAATTGTGTCATATTCAGCTGGGTCTGGTGTGAAAAGTGTGGTGATAGTAGTTTTGTCTGTGTTTATGTGAAAAATATTAGTCGTGGCCCATTCATATATTTTATGAAAATATGATTGAATGAGTTGTTGGGCCTTACAGTGTTTGGTGTGAGATACAGTGATTGTTATGTCATCAGCATATGTTGTGATTTGTAAGTTTTTTGGGGAAATGGAATGTCAGAGATGTAATTATGAATAATTTTGGAGACAAAACTCCACTTTGTGCTACTCCAGTGTTGATTTGTTTGAGTTTTGAGAGTGTGCCATTGTATTGAGTGCATGCTTGTTGTCCTTTTATGTAGTTTGTTATGAACTTGATGATGATGTTAGGAATATTTGTTTGTGTGAGTTTGTGTATAATTTTTTGTATGTTCACTGTATTAAACAACTTGCTCATGTCCAAAGCTACAGCTAGAAAGTGCATTGTGGAGGCCTTGGCTTGTTAAAGCCTTTTGTGATTTGGTGGCAGATGTTGTACAAAGCAGTGTTTGTTGAGTGTTTATGTTTGAATCCATGTTGATAAGAAATGATTGAATGTTTTCTGTTATGTATGGTAATAGTGTTTTCTCTAATGTTTTAGTTCAGTTCAGTTCAGTTTATTATTTGTCAAGTAATACTGGTACATCACTCAAAATTAAAAATAAAATACAAATAAATCTATATGGATGACAAGATAATTTGCATGGCACTTTTTTAAGAAATAGCTTAGTGGTTGAGCAACCAGTCACTTGATGAGGAGACAGCAAAAGCCCATCAGGTCATCTAAGTCAGCTGCCATCCCATAAAAAAGTTTAAAAAAAAGAATTATTACTAGAAATGATTTAAGATTTCACTGAAAGATTATTAAGTACAGTTGAACAAGAATTTGCAAAAAAAAAAAATTATAATAAATAAAAAAAAAAATTAACAATGAATATGCAAAACAAAAACAGAAAGAAAAATAACAGCAGAAAAAGAAATACACAAGAAAAAACAACAGAGACAACAAATGTGTACAGTCAACAACACGTAAATAACAACTAACAGTTAGATTTTTTATTTTTAGTTTTTCAAAGCAATAGTCAAGTATCAACTGAATCCAAACATGCTTGTATTCCTTTTTTCTTATTCTTTTTTTTTTAATTATAAGACTAAAGTAAAAATTTTGTATAAGCTTTTTTAAATGTATGTTTTGGATAGTTCTTAATTTCATTTGGAACATCTTGCCACACTTGTGGCCCTGCAAACATAATTAAAGATTTTCCTAAATTTGTCTAAATCGAGTGAATATAGTAGTTGGAGTTCTTCGAGATTCTAGTGTTATATTTATGTATTGTGTTTAAATTTGAGAGTTGATAATTTGTGTTGTTAATTTGCCATATATTGTTTTTAAGGTTATGAATTGTGATGCCCATTTGTAATTTGTATATGTAGCGTTGCCAAGACACGAACCAGGTCCATGATCGCACGCTAATTAAAGTTTGCGCCTGGTGATTGTGTGTGCTGCTGTTGTCTTCCCTTTGGCAGTCTCTGTTATTGTAACGATAGCACGAGATAGTTCTAGCCTTTTGGTTTGGCCTTTTTACAAGAAGGTTACCTAGTAGAGCCTGCTGGCCGCTTATATCTATCCCATTGGAAATTTAAATAGCCTATTGGCTGAAGTGTTCGGAAAGGAATAAATTTGTTAAAACCTAATCTAATTTGGCGAATCTAATTTGGTGTTTTTATATCTAATCTGGTGTATCTATTTGAATACTAATCTGGTGTATAATTGTAAAGACTGGAATAAATTAATATTATCTGTCCAAGTTCTATTCATTTCTACTTCCGAACTAACAGTATATGTCACATAGTTTTAGAATTTTTAGTTGTGTAAATAGGGGACTTGAATTAGTTGGGCAATTACTCCCTGTCATTATCCTAATAACCCATTTTTGTGTATTTATAATAGGTTGGATAATAGTTTTAGCAGCTTTTCTCCAACTAGTTGCACAGTATTTTAGATGGGAATATATCAAACTATAATAAATGATTTTTAATGTATGAATATTAAAATATTTCTTTAGCTTCAAGATCATCCATGTACCTTTACAAAGTTTGGCATTTAGATAGTTGATGGGCTGTGTCCAATTCATTTTGTTATCAATTATTATCCCCAAGTATTTGACACTATCTTTTTGGATAATTTCATTTTGGCCAATTTTGATTTTAAACAAGGATTTGTTTATTTTTTGTTTTGTAAATATCATGTAATTTGTTTTTTTGTAGTTTATTGTCAATTTATTTGTTTTCATCCAAACTTCAATTTTTTTTAGTTCTGCATTAGTTTTATGTTGCAATATGTTTGGATTTTTATCAATGCATGTTAGAATTGCATCATCAGCAAATAAGGTCACTTTTAGGTTTGATGCATTCGGCAGATCATTGATATAAATAAGGAATAAAAGAGGCCCCAGGGTTGAACCTTGAGGTACTCCATAATTATTTTCACATTGGTCTGACTTTATTTTATTGATAATAGTGCACTGTCGTCTGTTTTTTAAATAACTTGCAAGTAATTTATGAGGTTCACCATGAATGCCATATTTGTGTAATTTATCTAATAGTATTTTGTGATCAACGGTATTAAATGCTTTGGCCAAGTCTAGAAAAATGGAGCAAGTAATACCATTATTATCTAAATTTTCTATTATTTCATTGCATACCTGTGCTACAGCAAGTTCTGTTGAGTAGTTTTCCCTAAAACCAAATTGAGATTTATAAAACACACTATTTTTATTAAAATAAGAAAATAGTTTTTGTAAATGCATTTTTCAAAAATTTTCAGAAATATTAAAATTAGAGATATTGGTCTATAGTTATTACAACTGTATATGTCTCCTTGTTTAAATAAAGGTATAATTTCTGACATTTTAAGTGATTTGGGAAAAGTAGGATTGTAATGCAATGATTGAATAAGTTGGTTAAAGTTGGTGCAATTACACCAGCAGCCAATTTTATACCTTTATTTAATCTTGTATGGTCTTGTAATGTATATTCAATGTGTTGAGTAAAAGTAAGTGATCTGATGTGAGGGAGTGGATGGTCTGACAGCTACTGCAATCATGCAAGTCTACTGAACCAGTAGTGATGTCTGGTGAAGTAGGTTGTTGTGTTTGATTAAGTGGCAGATGTGTTTGCGTTCTTGTGTTTAGTGTGATGTGATTAGAGTTAAACAGAATGTGTTCAATTAGTTCTCTCTAAAAATTTCAGCCAGCAAGTATCATAATGATGAGTTAACATTAACATCTGTTGTGATGATTGTGTTCGAAATATTTGTTATGCGTGTAAGCATGCTGGATACAAATGAATTTTTTTCTTTTTGTGATAGCTGGGTAGAATGTTTGGGTGTAATGTGCATATTTATGATTGTGTAGTAGGTTGTAGGCTAATAATTCTCAGCTATAGCCCCAAAAGCTGCATGCAGCTTTCATTTCTTATATTAAGATAAACTTTTTAATGAATTAGGTTTAAATTTCTAATAATTTATTTTATAAGATTCTATTTTAAGATTATTTTATATCACCTAAGTCATAATTTCAGAGTAACCTACAAAGAAAACTTGCACTCTTCATCAAGAAAATCATGTTTTCAAAAATAATTGAGAAGAGAAATTTTTTAAAATTAAATTAGAAAACAATTGTATAACTCAGTGTAAAATCCTTAGTGTTAAGAGGCACTACAAACTTTATTCTGGAAAGTATAACTGCTACAAAGAAGAATCAAGAAAAATAAATTTAAAATTATTTAAGTCATCTTATAACTAGCAGACAAATATGTTTAAGTGTGGTAACGAACCTGAACAAATAACAAGGACATCATATAAAATTAACCATTTACTGGCCCACAGTATAAAACTGTATTTGAATGGTAAAATTATGAAGCAGGCTATTAGTATGTTTGTTGAGGAATGCTGTTCTAATAGCATTCAACTTAAAGCTAAAAAATTACAGCTTAGTAATGGCACAGTAACTCAATGCACTGAATGTATATGAACCCCCCAACAGGGACAATTTCTTTGTCCATTGAAACATTTTGTTTACTACTTGATCACACTTGACACTTCAAAAGATCATACTTATACAGAGCAAATAACTATGTTTATCAGGGGAGTCATCATTCATGGCAAATTTTAAGCTTTACAAAAAATTTCCAACTTTGTATTTCATTCATGGCTTAGCAAAAGGAACATACATATTTTGTGAATTTCATACTACTCTTCAAGAAGCACATTTGGATTCATCAAAGTTGTTTTTAATGGCAACAAATGGGTGTCATTCTATGCTTTGAGCAAATCAAGGACTACAATGACTCATTAACAAATGGCATGTAGAAAATTTGTGGCATGGCATCACTACATTTTACATTAAGAAAGTCTCATTGCTAAGTCTTTGAAAATACTTCATGTGAGAAAGAAATAAAAACAACAGTAAATTGAATTAAAGCAAATGCACTGAACTATCATAACTTTAAAAAGTTTTTTTGAGATATTGATCATGGTTTGAGATATCTGTGTAAGATAGTTAAGCCATGCTGCATTATTCAGAAAATTTTATGACTTCCTTTCAGAGATTAAAATGTTTTTCTAAGAAAAGAAAGGCATCTTTTAGCTTGGAAATGAAGCAGAGATAGCTGATTTGGCATCTATGATTGATAATACCAATCATTTACTGTACATCACTAAGTTGCATCCTACAAGAAAATAACAAGTTTTTTTCATGATTTATATAGCACTGCCTCTGCTTTCTCTAAAAAAATTTGTTTTTGGAAGACACAGCTAGCAAGTGGTTTTACCACACATTTTCTGACATTTTCAAATGATTGAAAAAATTATTTAAAACATATAAAACACTTATTGGCAACATCAGTCTTGAATTTAAACATCACATTAATGGAACAGATTCTTTCTTGCCCCTGATGAAAATATTTGCAACACCTATGACTGCAGAATGTTTCTGATAATTTTTAATTTGAGCTATTGGACTTGCAGTCAGATGTTAATTTAAAAGAAGCATTTAAAATTAAAAGTCTTCTTGACCTTACAGTAGAGTCAAGTACCAGAAAGAAAGTATCCTAACTTGATAGATAGTGCCCTAAAGAATGCCTTGGTTTTTGGTTCAATGTACTAATGCAAAGCATTGTTCAGCAAAATGGTTAAAATCAAAAATTAATATCATAATCATCTAACTGACATTCATCTGAAGCAGCTTTTGCATACTGTATCAAATATGATTACTCATCATTTTGATACACTTGTAAAAAGTCAAAACCACTTTCAAGTTTCACATTAAATTAATTTGTTTATTTTATATATTCTTGTAATTTGTTGCTGCTATTTTTCAATGTTTTTTAAAATAAACTTTGTTGTTTTTAGGCAGCTCCTTACATACTTTTAAGTTTGAAATTTTGCTCTGGCTTTAAAAAAGGTTGAAAACCACTGTTGTAGGCTGTTGTATTTGATTGGAAAATACATTTTCAAATACTAGGTTGTGTTTTTTATTTTTTTTTGTATGTTCAATTTTGTTAAATAAAACTCCTTTTTTCATCAGAGTGAAACAAATCAACAACTTGATTGGCTTAAGACTGTTTTAGAGTTGCATGGTTCCATTGAAACAAGTGCATTGTCACGGGCAAAACAAATTAATAATGAAGGGTTTTATATAATTGGTGGAGAAGTTGAAAATGTTCCAACTCTTGAAAACTGCTTAAAAGTTATTTTGCCTAATCAAAATCAAAAAATTGGTTTGTGTGTTTTTCTATTTCTTGATAAATATGTTCAATTTAGTTAGTTTTTAAAGAAAAAAACTTTTATGTGTTTTTTTTTTTTATAGAATAGTTTTATTATAGATGTCATGACTCTTAGTGAGCTGCATGATTTGCAATCTCGATTGATGTTATTTGCTGGTAAAGCAGAAGTTGGAAATGATGATGTGACCAAGTTTATTGATCTTCTTTCATGTGTTGAAACTCTTGCTAAAGCTTATGTAAAGCTGAAGTTGTCTGATTGTCTGCTTTTTAGCCACTGGATTGCTGCACTAAAGTAAATTTAATTAATTTGATGAAAATTTAACAAAACAAAAAGTAGTGTTTTGAAAACTGTTTCTAATTTTTTATTTGACTAGTGAAGGTTTTCTATTACTGCTTCTAATTAAATAAAAACACATAAACTTTTAAAGTAATTTTAAGTGACCTATTTTATTATCAAAAAATGACTGATTGAATTTTTGTTATGTACAGCTTGATTTTTAGTTTTGCTTGGTACAAAATTTTTTTATGGAAAGTTGCATTATTTTTTTGTTCTTTATTTAAGAAACAAATTAATTTTTGGTATTTTGTTGTTAATTGCTCACTCACCTTGAAAGAGAGAAAAGAGCATGTATAGAGATTGTTAGTATTACACATACGCTAGTATTGTCCATATGTACTGAGCATCAACTCGTGATAACTAATACATGCTTCAAACACAAACCTGCCCATAAAAACTCATGGATGCACCCAAGGTCAAAGCACTGGCATCTCATTGACTTTATTATCACACGTCAACGTGATATTGGTGACTTTCACGATACAAGGGCCGTGAGAGGGGCGAACTGTAGCACCGATCATATAATGATAAGGGCCAAGACGAGACTCAGAGTAAGGAGGCTGATACGCAGGTCCAGACTGCGTCTTAAAAAGCTAGATGTCGGCAAGCTGAAATGTGGTACCACCAGGGATGAATTAGAATCACAACTGAATGAGAAGTTGCCAAATCTGTCGGGCACAGTTGAGGATAAGTGGGCATCCTTCAAGTCAACAGTGTACGAGGTGTCAAAGGACACTTTAGGCTTTGTTGAAAGAAAGCATGCGGACTGGTTTGACGGGAATGATTCCGAGCTAAGCAAACTGATTGAAAACCGAAACCAGGCACGCGCTGAAATGTTAAACCGTAACACCAGGTCTACCAAAGCGAGGTTCAAACAACACTCCCGTCTCCTTCAAAAGAGATGCCGCGAGCTAAAGAATGAATGGTGGCAGAGCAAAGCGGCTAAGCTCCAGGTGTTAGCAGACATGAATGATACGAGAGGATTCCATCAAGGACTGAAAGCTGTATGGGGACCGAGAGTAAACTATCCTGACCAGCTGCTCTCCTCTGACAACCAAACATTACTGTCAGAAAAGAAAGACCTCCTCTCTAGGTGGACCGAGCATTTCAACAGCCTCCTAAATGAATCAAATGAAGTGCCCCCCGATGTCACTCGTGACCTGAAGCAGCACCCTGTCCAATCCTGGATGGATGAGCTTCCTGACCTAAAAGAAGTGGCCGATGCCATCTCCCTGCTAAGTAGTGGAAAATCTCCAGGCTCTGATGGAATTCACCCGGAAGTCATCAAACTAAACGGAAAATCACTGGTACAGTGTCTCCATGAAATCATACTTGACTCCTGGAAGTCAGGCACTCCACCTCAAGACTGGAAGGACGCCCAGCTCATCACTCTGTTCAAAAAGGGTGATCGGCGTTTGTGTGGGAACTATCGTGGCATCTCACTGTTATCTATCCCTGGTAAAGTGTATGCCCGCATTCTACTAAACAGGCTGAGCGTTTATGCAGAAACACTACTACCGGAGGCCCAGTGTGGATTTCGTGCTGGAAGAGGCACTGTGGATATGATTTTCTCTCTCAAGCAGATACAGGAGAAGTGTATCGAGCAACAAATGCCATTGTATATGGTGTTTGTGGATTTCACCAAGGCTTTTGACACAGTGAACAGATCAGCACTCTGGAGTATCCTAAGGAAGCTCGGCTGCCCTGACCACTTCACAAGCCTTATTGCATCCCTACACCAGGGAATGAAAGCATCAGTTAGCCTGAAAGGAGAACTATCGGAGCCATTCAGCGTGAACAATGGTGTGAAGCAGGGTTGCGTTCTCGCTCCCACCCTGTTCTCGCTTTACCTCACAGTGGTATTAAACCAAGCCTTCAAAGATCATCATCAAGGAGTCATGTTACAATGCCGGCCTGGGGCTGATCTCTTTAATGTCAGCCAATTCAAATCCTCAAGAAGCACCACAGGGGCTATCGTGCGTGAACTCATGTTTGCAGATGATATAGCTTTTGTTGCACACAATCATGCAGATGCCCAGGATATCATAACCCGATTTGCTGATTCTGCCCGCATCTTTGGACTAAAGATAAACATCAAAAAGACTGAAGTGATGTATCAACCCCCTCCAGGCTCGACAGATCCAGGTCTTGACATTCAGATAAATGGCGAGAATCTTAACAATGTGAAGAACTTCAAATATCTTGGCACGACTGTGTCAGATAACAACAAGCATGATGCTGAACTGGAACTACGCATATCAAACGCCTCTAAAGCCTTTGGCAGACTCAGAGACCGTGTGTGGCAAAACAAGGACCTGACCATTAAGACCAAGTGTGCAGTATACAGAGCAATAGTATTATCAACTCTCCTCTATGGAGTAGAAGCTTGGGTGGTGTACAGGGTCGCTGCTCACAGGCTCAGCGTATACATGATGCGTCACCTCAGGCAGATTCTCAACATCAACTGGCGGCAGCATATCTCCAATACAAAGATCCTGGAAATAACTGAACTGCCAAGCATGTACGACACTCTCATAAATAGATGCCTCAGATGGACAGGCCATGTCAATAGACTCAGCAACAACAGACTGCCGAAACTCATCCTCTACTCTCAACTGGCTGAAGGTACTCGAGGAATAGGGCGCCCAAAGCTGAGATACAAGGACACTATCAAACGCAATCTCAAGGATAAAGATATTCCCCTTGGATCTTGGCAGAAACTCTCAACAAATAGAGCAGACTGGAGACGGAAAATCCGTGCTAGAGACAAGTCATCATCGGACTCGATGGACAGCTAACACACACACAGTATTGATTTTTAGGCACATTGCACCAAACTATTTATTCAAATAAAGTTACTTTCTTCATTAAAAAAATTAGCTTTTATGATTAATTTTAAATAGACATTAGGCATGTACACTTTTATTCTTATGACTACGACAATCAGTTTTATTAAATTGAAAACTAAATACAATGTTGTTGCAGTAATTTATGATTGCCTCATTAAAATATGTTTAATTTCAATAAAGTTGAAGATTGACTTTTCAAGTAAAATTAGTTTTATTTCAATGTATTGGGAAAGTTTGAGTACATAAATAACTAGAAAGTTAGCACTAGTTAGAGAGTAATTTTTGTAGAGGGTTGTTTTTGTCAAGGAGTTTAAGGTAGATTGTGCTCAATAGTATTTCAAAAAACTATATCAAACTCTTAGGCAATGTTTGCTATTATAAAGTTCATACTGTTTTGGATGTTTAAGCTTAAATCTCTATCTTTATTTAGGAATTCTGGTAGCTTCACTAATCTGCTAGCAAACTTATGGATCTACTTGGTGGATAAAATCTTTTGCAGAGTTTTGTTTCAGCTGTTTCAGTTGATAAAAAATTTGATTAAAAGAGTTGTCTCTGCATTGACTAATTATTCTAATTTTGAAAATCTTGTTCAAATTCAAAGTCAAGATTGTTTGACATCACCAACATCAAACTCAAATAAAAGAACTTAATAAAAGAAACGAAAAAGCATTTTGCATTTAGTACATTAAAAAAATTTAAATAAGTTTTAATGTAACTGTGGACATTGAGATAGAATGATTTTCTTCAATTTTATTTTTTGTTAGGTGTTAATTAATGAGTCAAAAGCAGTTTAGAATGGCTACAATATGTAAGAAAAAATTCTTTTGTAGAATTACAATGTTACAAAAAAATTGTTATTACAAAAATTGTTTTTTGGGCCAAGATGCAAAAAAAGTTTACATTACATTTCTAAACGTAACATTCAGAAGCATAAAATGCTGCAACTCAATAGTTTATACGTCAGATGAAAACATCTTTGATTAAACTAAAAATCAGCAAACAAAGTTTTTTAGCACACCATCCACTGCTTATATGGTAAAAAGAATGAATTTTATGACCTCAGTTTGGAATCTTTTTGGTAACATTCTTAGTAAGAAGAATTTTCAAAACCAAAAAATATTTTAAAGATAGATGATATGTTGATATGATGACATTAATGAAGAAGATTTTTTTGACTTTATTTAGATTCAGTTTTAGAATTCTTAAAAGACATAAAAAAAAAAGTGTTAGCTGTTGTTTCTTTTTGTCATTTTTAACGCAAAAAAGTACAGCATTAGATATTTGATATATACAGGGTGCAGACAAAGTCCTTGGACAACTTTAAAATGCGATATTTTCGTAAATAGTGAATAAAACTACAAAATATTGAAGAATATATTTAACAAGACATTTTTAAACATTCGTACTAAATTTCATTCAATATGTGCCCCTCTGGCCTGAATTACAAGCTTAAGTCTGCTACAGAAGCCCTCTGCCACTTTATGCAGAATTTCTTAAGGCATTTTGGCCCATGCTGTCACAAGAGAGTGCTTCAGAGTTTCAATTAACCCATGAGGAGAAGCACAAGCATTTGCCTCTAAAAGGGACTAAACAC
Source organism: Diplosoma virens (assembly GCA_963680785.1). Classification (NCBI taxonomy): domain Eukaryota; kingdom Metazoa; phylum Chordata; class Ascidiacea; order Aplousobranchia; family Didemnidae; genus Diplosoma; species Diplosoma virens. The sequence goes on along the minus strand of OY796894.1, from coordinate 6,880,432 downwards.
AACAGTCCATTGCCTTCAGGTCTGGTGATGAAAGCAGCCAAATTTTGCTCCAGAAATGCAGAAAGTGACCCTGGCACCATGGTTTCTTTGGAGACTTTCATGTTTTTGGATGTGGCAGCCCACACCATGACAAAAGAAGGTTTCTGGAATATGAAAACCCTTCTCTTGGAATCAGGAACATCTCAAAAGATTTTGCTAGGACTCGGTCATTTTGTCAGTTGCAGATTGCCTCAACAGTGAACAATTTCTCATCAGAGAAAATGATCTCATCCATGTCTGTACATGACGGTGTTCGTAAATGCCTTCAATTTGTTAAGAAGAATCTTTGCTCGATCCAGTCTCTTTTCTTTTTGGAGGTCTGTGAGGTGCTGACAAGTTTGCATTTTGAGAGATAACAACTTCAAATCTGTCTTAACGATGTTTTTCATCATCTTGTCACTCGCATTCATATCACAGGCTATTTCCCTTATGAATCTCTTTGGATTGTGCCGGACTTGAGCTCTGACAGCATCAACGACCTTTGGCGCCTTCCAGAAGATCGCAGTCTTCCACATCAAGGACAATCTTCAGTGAAACCTTGTAACAGTGTAATAAACAGTCGATCTTGCAGCTTTAAAAAGCTTCACTATTTCAAAGTTTTGTCTTGCCCATGCGATAAAGCTCAATAATGGCTGCATGTTTAGCACTCATATTTGGTATTAAAGCAAAATTTTTTAAAAATAAATGATGAAATCTGAAATATGAGGCTTGTTATAATTCATAACACTAAAAACTTACCACATATACATATTTAAACACCCATTAAATTGAATTTTAAAATTTGTCCAAGGACTTTGTCCACACCCTGTATTATAACAGTAAATATTGAGTTTTTGAAAAATTGTGAGCAAATTGGTATAGATTGAATACATTAATTTTTTTTTATACTTAATTTGTAGAGCTTTTTAATAAATTACATACATATATTAGTTTTTAGTTGTAGCTAAATTAACCTCAATAACCTCAGCAAACTCATTTGCTAATCTTTACAATCCTTGATTTGCAAACTTATAGCATTATGGCTATTTTGTTTTTCAAAAAGGTCTGCTCCTATCATCCAACAGCTTCCAGTTTCTAGCTTTTTCTTGCTGTTAAATGAAAGGTTATTGTATACCTTGTTTACTGTTGACTGTTCTTTTTTATTTTTTGCAAATTAAATAATAAAACTAAGCACTTTAGATACATTAATAAAACAAATTTTTAAAAGTCTTTTAACAGAAATCTATCACCATTTTTACCAATATCAAATTGACGATTTTATTTAATTAGTTAAATTGTGCAACATAGATTAATTAATAAAATCACTCAAAGTTAATGGGCCAAATATTTAGTATAGAAACTAAAAACTAAAACTAAGTTGCAACAAAAAGCATATAAAACCTACAAAGGTCAACAACAATTTCAATATTCAAATAGAAAATCAGTTATTCAAAATACAATCATCAGTCATCATCAGTTATTCAAATAGAGTTAATAGATTCTATTTGAATACTTTTTATCAAATATTTGGTCCATTGAAGTTTGACTGATTTTATTAATAAGTTTATTTTTTAAAAATAATTTATAAGCTATGCTTGAATAAATATAAGTAGAACATTTATTAACAAAAACAAACCATATACAAAGGTCTGGGTTCAAAACTCACAAAGGTCACAAACCAAACTTACTCAGATCCTTCTCCTGCTCTTTCCTTAATTTTTTTATGCAACCTGTTTTTTTCTTCCATCAATATTAAATGCCAATAATTTTTTTAAAGCTTTTTCATTATTTTGCTTTATCATTTGCACATTACCCCTTGCCTAACCTTTATTAAATCAAAGTAAGCAATTCTTTCATGCTTGATGTTGATCAACTCTGCAGTAACTTTTGTTTTTTAACTGTTTAGCACCTTAAATAAATTTAATTAATATTGTTTTTTAATTGTCTTATAAGTTTTCACTAATGTATTAGTTTAATTTATTTTTTTAAGTTTGCTTTGTAATTGTTTTACTTGTTAATAAGTGTTTTTTTTTTTATTCAAGTTTTAAAAACAACAAACACAGTAATGTTACTGTTGAAATTTATTTTGATGAAACTGCTGAAGCCATAATAAGCACCAATGATGTGACATCTGAAGTAAAAAAACTGACGGATGTGTTACAAGATGCTCATAAAAAGTATGTATTTGAGTTTGTTTTTTAAGGTGGGCTTTCATGAAATTGAAGCATAAAAATTAAACTTACATTAACTTTGCTTTTTTTCTGCTATAACTATATTTCTTTTCAGCAATCCATCATTTAATTAGAAACACAGAATTTTAAAAAATTATTAGAATTTAAGCTGCTCTAAGACCATACAAATTTCCTTTCTAGGATTGAGTGTAGAGCAGTATTCAAAGATGTTATTATTAGTATTATTATTATTATTAATTAAAATTTTTGTTGATATTACCATGAAGATAAAGGATGCTGATTAAAGAGCCAAACAATTTAGCTTTTGACAAAAGCAATTTGCAATGTAAATCATTAAGTCTGAAAAATTCATTCATAAAAAATTCATTCATTCATTCATTCATTCATTCATTTTTTTATTCTCAATCATTATTAAACAGTTTAAAACAAAAATTATAAATATTAAAAAGATCAAGAAAAGGAAGAAGCAGCACAACATCAGACATTAAAACATGCATAAGATAATCAGAAAGTGAAAGTACAAAACAGTAGAAAGCATGGCCCAACACCTTAATCAGACAAAAATATAAAAAAAGAGAAAGAAAAAAGAATATATAATAATAATAGTATCAAACATATTGAGAGATTGAATAACCATACATGACTAGTCTGCATGATAATGATGATGGGTGGCATAGCTAGCCAAGATGGAAATTTAGCTCAATTGAACAAGGTGAGTAAAGAAAAACCACCCATAAAAAGAAACCTCACCAGGTCCAGAAACCTTTTCTGAATGCATCTGGTGACATAAAAATAATAATATATACAAAAAAATTACAAATTTATAAATCAAATAATAAGCAGATATTAACCATATTAGAAATAACATAACATAAAAACACTATTATGCTAGTTGAAGTTAATGTAAGAAAAAAAAATTATATATTATAAACATAACAAATATAAATAAAAATTTTTTAAAAATAATTTATATATATATATATATATATATATATGTGTGTGTGTGTGTGTGTGTAAAAATAATAATAATAATAATTAAATTTTTACAGACCAGCATAATAGCAAAATAAACAAATTAAACAAAGTCAATAGCATTTAGTAACTACATAGAAATTTATATAACAATTTAAAAAATAAAAAATTAATTGCTAAAATGAAACAGCAGATCAATGCCAAAAAGAAATTTTAATTAAAGAACGAAGATAAGGGTGAAAAAGAATCAATTTGATTTATTGATGGATTTGAAATATGCAGACAAACAAAATTTAAGAAAAGAGTTCTTTATATTTTTGTGATAAGACTGGTTATCTTGATTGTTTGAGCTTTTCCTAGGATTGAATTCAAAAGTTTTTATACCGTTTCCATTGCTTTTTTTCCAGAAAACTGTAATTAAAAATATATAGGGCAGTATCATGTTTAGAAATACAGGGTGGGGCATAAATACTGTTACAAGATAAAATACAAACATATTTTGAAAAAAGCTTTTATTTCAATATTTAAATTTGCAAACATTCAAGACTCATACCAACAAACAATTTCACACAAACTTTATTCAAAATGCTTTCCTTTAGCCTTTACTACAGCGCGGAGTCTTCTGGAGAAATCATTGATGGAGGTACGCACTATTTTCATGGGAATTTTCTCCCATGTTTTCATCAATTTTAACTTCAGAGCTTCGATACTAGGGCTGGGTTTAGAGCAGGCTTCACTCTCAAGAATTGACCATAAAAAATAATCTAGAGGGTTGAGATCGGGTGAAGAAAGAAGCCATTCCTCTTTACTAATCCAGGTGGGGCAATTGTTTTCACACCACACTTGAGTCACCCAAGCTGTGTGACTTGTTGCTCCATCTTGTAGTGTCCAATTGTCTTCACCATATAGAGATTTGCACCATGGTATTAAAGCCCCTCTAAAATATTCTTTATGTAAAGTTCTTTGTTAATTTTAACCCCCGAGGGTACAAAAACCAGAGGGGATTTCCCCTTTTCAAAAATTGCTGTCAACACCATTACTGAAGCAGGTTTTTGTGTTGTGAAGACTTTCCTTGTATTGGCAGGGATTGAATCTAAGGTTTTTGCCAAAACTCGATCATTTTGGTGATTGTGCACCTGTTGCACAGTGAATAACTTTTCATCAGTAAAGATAAGATTTTACAGCATGCCATTTTTGAGTCGTTTCGACAATAGTTTGCTTCTTGCCAGTCTCTTTTCAATTGTGGCCTCTGAAATGAGCTGTCTCTTTTGCAGCTTTTAGGGTGACATCTTAAGATCATCGTGACAAATTCTGCGTATAGTTCTTGGTGATATTTTTGATTCCTTTGCCATTTTTCTTATCGATTTCCTCAGATTACGTCTGATTTTTTCTTTTACACTTTTAATCAGATTAGGTGTTCTTGTTGCAAGGGCGTCCTGATTGAGGTCTGTCTGTGATTGAGGGTATTTTCTCAAATCGATCAATCATTCATTTGATCAGCATTCGGTTGATTTCAATTTTTTTCCTAGTTTAAAAATTTCTGTGGGGCTAAATCCTTTTTTGTGGTGCTCAATAATGAATTTTCTTTTTAATTCTAGCAACATTGCACAGTGTATACTTAAAAATTTTCTGAAAAACAAGAACTGGGTATATATTTAAATAAATTGATAAAGCTAGTTTAGCTTTTTAGTTAAATTTATTAGTACTAAAATTGACATAAAATTTTGTAACAGGACTTTTGCCCCACCCTGTATAACACTACAATTAAATATTATTCTCATTACTTAAAAGATATTTATAAACATTAAGAGTAAAAGATTGAACATTTTGTTTCTTATTTCTTAAGTTGAAAGAAATGCAATTCTAATATGCTGGACCATGATGTGAAATAACTTGCTGACATATTATGATAGAACATTTTTTTGGAATAAAGATAGATTTGTTTCTGGTATTGTATTTAGATTCGTTTTTAGTAAAAATATCTTTAAATGCAATTGGGTTTTTACCATTTTTTTGCTTAAACATAAACACAATTATTTGTTCAGTTAAAAGTTGATCTATTGTTAACAATTTATTTTCTTTTGTAATATCACAAACAGTTAAGTTACTATTAACACTAAAAACTAATTTAACAAATTTATAGCACAGTTGTTGTAATCTTTTAACCAAGATTTTATTGCCATAACACCAATTTAAAATGCAATAAGAAAGCTGACTGTTTATAAGAAAGTGATAGAGTATGAGAAGAGACATTTTGTTTAACAGTGATTTTCACTTTAATAACAGTTCCAAGAATGCTACATAGTTTAGATATGTGTCTTGACCATGTTAAGTGCTCTTGAATATAAATGCTAAGAAATTTAATACATTCAACTTGTTTTATTTTATTTTGTTGCAATACAAGAGCTTGGTTTTTTGTTGTTAATTTGGATTGTGCAATCCTAAATAAAGCGTATTTAGTTTTAGAGATTTAACTGATAATCTATTTGCTATCAACCACTGGTCAACTAGTTGAAGTTCTTTATTACCAGCATTAAAAAGCTTTTTGATGTCATTATTTTGTAGAAAAACGCTTGTATCATCAATAAACATCAAAGAATCACTATCATTTAGACAATTTTTGAAATCATTGGCATTTATCAAAAAAAGTGGTCCTAGATTAGAGTCCTGAGGTGCACCACTTGTAACTTCAAGAGTAGTTGTAGAAATAATTTTAGCATAGTTTTTTTGTTGGGTATGTCCTGTTAAGTAACTAGTAAACCACTTTAATGCATTGCCTCTAACCCCATAATGATTAAGTTTGGAAAGTAATATTAAATGATCAATTGTATTGTAGCATGACTGATTATTGGCACACAACTAACTTTGACACCTTTTTATTAAGAAGGGGCTCAATTTCAAATAAACAGACGAAACAACATTAAACTTCAGGACTAGAATTAAAGCAAAATTTTTGCTCAATGAAACTGCAAAGATATTCTCAAATCAAAATTCACAGGTTGCTCATATCAGTCTCCAATCTAATCTGAGGTGACAAATTAGTCTAGCGTGTATATGTAGTTGTAATTATTTTATATCTATATTATTGTGATGTCTGACCTTATTTACTGATAAAACCATGTGATCAGTCTATGTCCTGAGAGCTGTGTGTTAAGAATGATTACACAAATGGCCTTGATGGTACAATCAGTCAACAATTAGCTGGGAGGAAACAACATAGAGGCAGTACATAAGCAATATACAAAGAAATGCAAAATTATCACATGACAGTTGTCATGGCAGTAGATAAATGTTGTGCAGCAAGTGGAAGGGCACTGCAAGCTGAATTTGCAGCAAATGAAATATTACATGTGAAAAAAATACATTCATGAAAAACTTTGTAATATCGAACAAATGCATGCATGAAAGACAGTTTGCAACAATGAGTTCACTACAGTATCAAATGCTTTAGATAAATCAAAAAAAATTCCAAGGGTTGGCTTTTTACAAGCAAATGACTGCAATATTTTTTCCACTGAAATTGAAATTGCATGTGTAGTAGAATGACTTTTTCTAAAACCAAATTGATAATTGTAGAAAAAATTTTTCTTTTCTAAAACTAAATACAATCTATTATCATGGACTCCGAAATAATAGAACCTAGACTGGAAATGGAATTGAACATCGCAGAGCACATGGACAAAGGTAGGCCAGTTTTAGAAAGCAAGAAAATTAGTTTGATTGTTTAGAAACTACTCACTGTTAAGTTATTAAACTTAGAAGTATAGCTTGCTAAATATAATGAACAATAAATTCATGATAAGTGTAAAAATAGTGCTAGAAAAAAATCAGTGCAGGTTTATCAGAAAAAGAATAATGACTAAGCAAAATATGATAAGAATCACAAATATTGTACACATTATTTACAAATAGCAGCAAAGTTTGTATTTTACTCCTGGTATTCAGGTAAAATTCTTTATGAATTAATAATGTAGGCAACTTAGAAATCAACAACTATTTTCTATTTTCTGTGTATTTTTTCACAGAATCAACCTTGATCATTGTTGATTTCAATAATGACATTATAATTTAGTCACTATTATTTTTGTGACATTAGTAAAAACAATAATAAAAATAATACATTTTTTATTTTTTAATTTATATGCAACAACAATTATGTCTTATCTATCTGTTATTTTAATTGAGTGTTACTACCAAATAAATTACTAAATATAATGCAATTAGTACATTTTATTGAAGCACACAATTGCCATTTTAAAGTTTAGTGTTTTATACTTTATTATTTTTTGATGATTAAGAAACAAGCTCAGTGTTATCTAAAAGGTTATTTGGTAAGGCTAGTAATGCGTTATAAAAAAAGGGATCACACGTATTCGTATCACAAGTATACAAAATTTATTTGGTAACGGGGATCTAAAATGCCTATAGGTGTAAGCATCTAATCAAACACAAAACAAACAGCACATAATTGAAAATATAATACAAAATTGCAATAATACACTACAAGCGCCTGTTTTGATCTTATCAGATCTCATCAGGTATATTTAATTACAATTAAAAATAGTCAATAAGAGGCACAAAAATGTACAAGTAATAATGTCTCCTTGACAACCTAGTGCACACAACAAAAATGTAACTCCATTTCATAAAAATTATCACCAATCTGGCAGCTACATCACAGGTCTGAGCCTTGCTGACTGAAGTCTAGGCCAAAAAACACTATCATTTATACAAAATTGCTGTAAAAAACTAACACAAAATTATACATCATGGAAAAATTCACAAAAAACATACAGAATTTAGAAGCTGATAACATGTTCAAATCAAAACAAAAATGATGATTAAGAAACAAGCTCAGCGTTATCTAAAAGCTTATTTGGTAAGGCTAGTAATGCGTTATAAGAAAAGGGATCACGCGTATTTGTATCACAAGTATACAAAATTTATTTGGTGACCTATGGACATTTTAGATCCACGTCACCAAATAAATTTTTTACAATTATACTAACAATTTATGTTTAAAAAATAATTTTCTTTTTAGTTTCAAATTTTAACACTAAACTTGCATAATTTTGTTCCTTTTTTGCCCTAAAAATTTTTTTACACTGACAAAATGTGGTTTTATTTATTAAATACTTTTCAATTATTGTGATAACTATTACTAACTTTAATTTTTAGCCAATCAGAATCGTCTTAAAACTTTTGAAATATTACATTCAGTTCTGCAATTAATTCTAGCAAAACCTCCTGAAGAGAGCTAGACAAAAATGTTTGAGTTTTTCAAAACAGCCTTTTTTAAGGCTACTCAATTAACAAAAGAGCTTTAAATGAAACATTTGTGTTTAAGAACAATAATAATAGTTAACAACAATAATTAAACACAGTCCTTTTTGCCAAGCAAAAGTAATCAAGCAAGCATCTTAAACTTATTCAAATAGAATCTAACATATTTATATCAAGCATCTGAAACTTATTCAAATACTAGAATCTATCATAACACGTAAATATGAACTAACATATCTATTAAACACTATAATGAGCAGCAGAGAAAACATGGTTTCCTTATTTTAAAGTGAAAATAGATTATGATATCTATTACAGACTATAATAAAATTCAGAAAATCAACCTAATTATAGATATTATATTTTGAGCTACTGTCAAGTGATTATTTTGACCTGTTTTTCAAAAACACCCAGATGTTGCTGTACTGTTTAAAGATTTTCATTTTTTTAAAATTTTATGCATTAGATATTCTCATTAATTTTGTAAATAATGATAAGCTGGGTTTAATTTTTTAGATATAGGTCCAACAGTGCTCTAACAAAAATTATGTAAAAACTTGATAATTTATGGTTGTAATTAAAATGCTATTTTAACCACTGAACAGTACTGGTTAAATATGCAGTCTACCTGCATTTGGTATGAATCATACAAAAAAGAAGGAAGTTAAAAAGAATCATTTTTGTTAAAAAGAATTTAAAGAAGTTCAAAAGAATTATTAAGAGTTAAAATGAACTAAAAAAAAACAGATGGTAGATTGCATAATTAGTATTATGAGTACCAACTGAACTATTTCATCATATATGTTATTATATGTTTTCTTGTTTTTAAGTTTTTTTGTAAACAAGTGGTTTGGGCACCAAATTAATATACACTAGCAAAAAACTTATCGCTAACCTTTTTGTTCAACATTCTTCAAGAGATAAATGTCAGAATGTTGGAAAAATACAATTGATTGTCTTATAATACTAAACAAAGAATGATTGGGTGTTAAGCTAGCCATCACAACATGTAATCAGTGCAAAATTTTCAAGTCACAAGTAAACTCTTTGGTTACACCAATTTGGTTTGGATAATCTAGAAGTTGTTGTCATTAAATTATTTACAAGCTGTTTGCATTAAATTATCCAAGTCAAAATTTGTGCTGCCCAAAAATAATTTGTTTACAACTTAAAAATCTTGCACTGATTATGTGTTATTACATCTACCTTAACAACAGATAATTTTTTTATTCAGTGTTATAAGATAAATCAATTGTATTTTTCCTACATTCTAACATTTATTTTCTTGCATATGTCAGGTGAAAAGTTTAGAAATTAATTTTTTGTTATTTTTGTTTTCATATAACTGTATTTAAGCAAAATGTTTTTTATTTTTAGGTGGATGAACCATTTGTGTGAGAAACGTAACAAATATTACCATCTGAATCATTTTAATATACATCAATTGACATATCTTTGCAAAAAAATTTCTTTATCAGAAGCTGCTGATTTTCCTGATCAAGTTTATCAGTTGCTGTCTGTTATTGCTCCAAACATTGCAGCCTCAGATATTGTGGCTTGTTTGGAAGAAGTAACAAAAATTGATGATGTTCTTGATGATGAAGATGATAGCTGTATGCTTGGTGATTTTTTAAAATTTAAACATTTTTGTATAATTAAGTATTTTTATGACAAGTAAGCTTTTTGCTTGATTATTATAAAACAACAGAGGTTTGTGTGTTGATGTTAACAGTTATCAGAAGTTTTTTGCTTGTCTTGGAGTTAAAAATTCACTAACACTGTCACCTCAATTAGTTTTTTTAATTTTATTATAAATGATTAATATTTAGTTTCTTGGAGAAAAAAAATTAGTTTAAAAAATTGAACATTGTATTACTTATACTTCTGCTACACTTTAGATAATATCACATAAATCACCGATATCTTATAGTATTTTCAACCAAACAAGAAAATGTACATCCAAAGTAAATTTGATCTCTGCAAATGACAAATTTTTGTAAAAAAGTACTAAAACTCATTCTGTTTTAAGTAGTAACATGTTATTTTTTCTGTGTTTTACTAAACTAGGAAAATTTAACATGGTAAAATGCAAACACTAATCCATATCACATAGAGAAAAAAAGAAAAACAATTTAGTCATTAATTGCCAAAAAAGCCAATATTACTGTGGATATGTATTGTATAGTAATGTGTTGTTTAACTTAGTGGTATAAAATAAAATTTTATCTCTGTATGCATTCCTATTGTAAAAACAATTTAATGATTTTATTTTTACTAAAAATGTTCATTTGCAATAGTGCATATCAGAGTTTTTGCAATAGGACCTTCCACTATACCAATCTTAGCCTTTTGGTTCCATGTATTCTCTTTATTTATCGTCTTTTCCATACTCTTCTTCGATCCTTCTCACTGAATGCCAATCTGCCATTCATTCTTAACATCTTCTCTTTTTTAAAAAATTCACAAGCTTAAACACATTGTTGTTTTTATCACATAAATTATTCATCTCTTGGTCAGCCTCTCTTTTCATTGCTCTACCAACAATTTTTCTTGTTTGATTCCTCTCTCTTCTGTAATTATTTTTATTCTCTTTTGATAAGATCTTGCACATCTCTCTAAATGTGTTCTTTTTTCTCTTAATTGCTTTTTACATTTCTTCATTCCACCACCATGTGCTTTCTTGCTGCCTCCTTTGTTTTCTCCTTTCAAAAAGTTCTTTACAAGTCTCCAAAACTCCATCCTTAAATAAATCTAGCAAATTCTTTGACTTTAGTAATAACTGATTCTTTCACCTTGTCTTTAAATTTTTCTCTTAATTCTTTTCCTTTTAATTTCCATACACTCCATTGCATACTTTGTTTAATTTTTATGCACTTAAACAGGTTTTACTTTTTCCTGTCAACAACCACTAACCTGTGTTGCAGATTCCAAGGAATCACCTTGACACTTTTCAAGAACTTTATGCTTTCTTTTTCCACCAAAACAAATTTAACCTCAGTTTCATTACCACCTAAACCAGTGGTTCTCAAACTTTAATGATCCATGGCTCCCTTCCAAAAATTCTCAGCTCTTGAGGCCCCCTGCTTTTCAATAAAAATACCTAATTTTGCTTTTTATTGGTTTCCAGCAGTTAATTGCCACATTTAATAATAAAAAGTTGATAAACAAAAATAAAAGAATAAATGCATAACAGTCAAAGAATTAAACAAATCACAGTCAATTTACTTTAAATTAATGTAGTCAATGCAAAGTGTGTTCTTGTACTTGCCTGAGGAGACCTTTGATATTTGGCTTGGTCTTGGACTGAGCAGGGCAAATGTCACTGCATACATTGAGACGATTTCTGGATTTTGTTTTTATGGACACCAGATCAGAAAATCCAGCTATGCAAAGGTAGATAGTTGGGAATTGAACAAGAATTACAGAAGCCTTCTTGCTGAGCTGTGGATATGTACCATAAAGAGACAACCAGAAGCTGGAATCATCAGTTTTGTTATTAAATGCCAGCTTCATCACATTTGAAACTTTGAACTCTGCCAACTCCTCTGCTTCTTTGGTGTTAGGGTTAATTTCAGTGTTAAGCAAGTTTCTGAATCATGAAACATGCAACATGTCATTATTGAAATATGATCAAAGCTCAGCAGAAAGGATTTCAAGATGATCTATGATGCAGTTTTGATGTTATCTGGCAATTCAATCCCATTCATTTTCAGGCACCTTTCCAACAATGGAAACAAGGTAGTAGATCCTAGCTTGATTTGTCCTTGCCAGACTCCCATTCGAGCAGTTAGTCCAACCAACTTGTCTTTAATGTTGCTGACTGTGACATCATGGCCTTCCAAAGACAAGTTCATGTCGTTGAGATGGCCGAATACATCGGCTAAGTATGCAAGCATCACAGCAAACTCTTCATTATGAAAATGGACATGAATGTTATTCTTGTTTTCTCAAAGAAAGATTTCAACCTCATTTTTAAGTTCATACAACCAAGAGAGGCATTTGCTTCTTGACAGCCAACAGACTTTGGTATAAAACAAAACTCCCACATGTTGCACTCCCATTTCTTTGGTCAAAAGTTGGAAGAGCAGGTGGTTTTTTGCCCTCAAACAAATGAAGTTGATGATTTTGACTGCAACACTTAATTTTGCTTTTTATCGGTTTCTTCCATCAAATGTAGATGCTAAAGCTAAAATCTTCCATCAAATGTATATGCTAAAGCGTATCAGTGTAGTGAACAGTGCAAGGATGTCACATGAGGCCATTCTTTCTTCACCAGTGTGACAAACCCTGGTTTGACGCCAATCATCGCTGGGGCATTATCAGTACAGATGTGCTTGAAATTTTGCCAGCTGAGCTCATTAGCTTCAAAAATGAGTCCACAAGAGCTTCAACATCAGCAGCAGTTGTTGTGACTGACAGTGTATTGCTAAACAAGAACTCTTCCTTTATCTTTACAAAACTTGCAACGTATAACAACGCATTACAAAATTTGCAGCGTAGTGGATGGACGCACGTAATCTCTGAGTTGTAAAAATAGCAGTTTACCAGAAAATTTCTAATTTCAACAGAGGTAATAAGCAAAAAAAACTATGAATAGTAATATTGAAAGAAAATTGAATGAAGTACTTAAAGCAGTTGGCAATATCTCAGAAAGAATTGACAAGCTAAATGAAAAACTAGAAAACTTTGATCGGCGCATAACTAAATTGGAATATCTAGTTGAAGATAAAATCTCCAAATTTCAACAGGAACTTAAAACAAAAGCAGATGACAGCGCTCTGAACGAACTGCATTTAAAAATACATAAAATTGAACAGCAACAAGTTAATCAGCGTGCTAAAGATGTTATGCAGGAGTCGTATGAAAAGCGATTTAACTTATTAATTAATGGAATTGAAGAAACCGACACGACTGTTTGGGAAAAGCGTGAAACTACCTTACAGCTAGTGCAAGATTTTATGAAACGTGGTTTGCAAATAAAAGATCCTTCTGCTATAATGCTTACTGATTATCATCGCTTGCCCCAACATCCAGTCCTCAAGAATGGCATAAAGGTAAACCAACCTATAATTATTAAGTTAACTAATTCGAACGACAAGCGTTTAATATTTGGTAGCTTGAAAAACTTGAAGCAATTTAACAATGCAAGAAAATTGAACCAGCAAAACTCTGTTTATATTACAGAACATTTGCCCAAGCAATTTCAACTTGAGCGTAAAGCTTTATTACCTGCTTTTAAAGAGGCCAAAGCTCTAAAAAAAAAACAAGCTGGAGACCAGAAAATGGCCACTACTGCTTATATATAGATAACGTTAAAGTATCTGCAGAAAGTGATTATCACTGTTGAATTTTTACGTATTTCATATACAATATGCTTACATATTTTTATGTTTCGTTTATATACAAAACTGCTGCTCTTTAATTATGTACTTTCAATTGTTTAAGATAAACGGTAGCCTGACGCTAATAAATTTCTGTAATAATTACTATAGCCTTTGTACTTATTTGGATATTTATCTCGCTCATTCACTGAACAATTATTTTAGCTTGTAGATTACCATTTTTACTAATTTACTCAAAAATAAGCTGCTTCTGTATCGTTAAAATCATAAATCTCATTTTCCTAATGAATAGCTTACATTCGACTGTGCAAATCTGAATTAGTGGTCGTCCTCCCTGAGTCTCGAACCAGTTTTTTTTGTGCTAGTTAATATTACAACTTGATTGCATTGTCTGCCTCACATCAATATATTTGTTGTTTTCTCACTCTGGTCACTGTTAGCTGGCAACTGCTGAGTTTTTTTGCGTGATGACGTCATGTGTGCAGCTATTAATTGCTGTGATTCTGATAGTCAAGCAGTCACCATCGACTTGAACCAACAAAACTTAACTGATTTTATTTCTAACTCTCTTAGTTCCAATGTTAATCCCTGTGACTATTTTGACTTAAGTAGATTGAATAATATTACTAAAAAAGATCCCTGTCATCTATTTCTTCATCTAAATATATCTTCGCTTCAAGCACATTTTGATAATTTATTTGATTTTCTTTCACAATTAGACCAGCCTCCCAGTATTGTGTTTATTTCGGAAACCCGTATAAATGTTGAACCTTCTACAAACATTACTATTCCTGGTTATACCTTTATTCATTGTCCTTCCCCAACAAAAGCTGGTGGTGTTGGTGCATATATTTCTGATCATTTAAACTTCACAGTTAATGAAACCCTTAAACTTGGAGTCAACGGTTGTGAAGATCTGTGGTTGAACATTAGTTTTCCAAACATAAAATCCCCGTATATTTTTGCTGTAATCTATCGTCATCCTCACAACAATCATTCTCAATTCTATGATGCGCTTGATGAATCACTTCAGATGCTAAACCGTTGTAATAAGAACGTTATTATTATGGGTGATGTCAACATAAACATGTGCAGCGATCAGTATATCCCTTTATTGCACCAATATTTAGATACACTTTACAGTAATGGATTTACGTGCTGCGTAAATAAACCCACTCGCATTGCGAGCTCGTCTCAAACAGCAATCGACCATATAATAACCAACATAGTTAAGGAGGAAATTACCCCTGGAATATTAAAGTTTCACATCTCTGACCACCTACCTATCTTTTGCTCTATCTCCTCCTTATTGTATACCCCTCCAATCATAAAAACCAACACAACATACCGCAATATTAATAATGTTGAAGAAGATGCATTTCGCCATGACCTACGCCATACTTTAGAACCAATAGTTTATGAATTCACTAATCTACCAATAACATCAACAAATTTTGATACGCATTTTAATAACTTAATAGCAAATATAGAAGCAGTTATCGATAAACATGCACCAATAAAAACTGTTTCTAGAAAATGGAGGCGTTTCAGTCAAAAGCCTTGGCTGACAAGAGGTATAATTACTTCCATCAAACATAAACAAAAGTTATACCGCACTTACTTTTTAACGGGTAATGCCTTTGAAAAACAATTTTTTAAAAAATACACTAACAAATTAACAAGAGTTAAAAAATTGTCGAAAAAAATGTATTACACGGAATATATTCATAAACATAACACCAATCCAAAAAAAGTGTGGCAAATAATTAATTCACTTATTCCTCGTAAAACCGTTAACTCTTTCGTTAAAAACATTAACGTCGATAATAAATTTATTGATCATCCATCTGATATAGCAGAAGAATTTAATAAATATTTTGTGGAAATCGGGAATAGTTTAGATAAAAATATGGAAAATCAAAACAACACCAATTACTCTGCTTATCTCAAAAATCCAGTTCTACACTCCATTGTCCTAGAACCTCCAATGGCTAACGAAATTTTTTACATGTTGCTTTCAACAAAGCTGTCTAAAGCTTGTGGATGTGATAACATTAGTAATTTTTTTTTACGTATAGGAGCATTTGTTCTAGCACCCATATTAGCTGTCTATTTTGAAAAAGCTCTTGAACTTGGTATTTTTCCCCATATCTTTAAAACTGCCAAAGTGATTCCTATTTTTAAATCAGGTAATAAAGATAATATAGGAAATTATCGCCCAATTGCCTTACTTCCTAACTTATCAAAAATTTTGGAAAAATTAATAAAAAATCGCTTTACTAAATTTTTTTGTAAAAACAAGATTTTATATCCTAATCAGTACGGCTTTAGAGAAAACCACAGTGTAATCCACGCCTTGATGGACATATTAACTAATGCCTATGATGCCATAAACAACAAACATTACATCGCTTTAATATTTATGGATTTTCGTAAAGCTTTTAACACAGTCTGTCACAAAATTTTACTAGACAAATTGTATCACTATGGCATAAGAGGCCCAGCTCATTCACTAATCGAAAATTATCTCTATAGAAGACAACAATTCGTAAATATAAACAATGCATCTTCTTCATATAAAGCTATTAATATTGGCGTTCCTCAAGGCTCAATTCTTGGACCACTTCTCTTTTTAATCTATATCAATGACCTCCCCAATGCTCTTCATACCAACCCTCGTTTATTCGCTGATGATACTTGCTTGTTTTTAAATCACTCTTCCTTTACATCACTGGAACACATCTGTGCAATCGAAGTGTCTCGCCTAAAAGACTGGTGTAATGCAAACAAAATTCAAATTAACTCACAAAAATCGTTTATACTACCAATATCTTCCAAACTTAACGTACGTAGTTTAAATCTAAATCTTCCTTACGGAAATTCCAAAATAAATTTTACCCAAATATGCAAATACCTCGGAGTATTATTAGATGACAAATTAAATTTTAAACCTCACATTCTCCAACTTGAAACCAAGTTAGCTAAGGCAGTTGGAATCCTTAGCAAATTACGACATATTCTACCGTTATCTGCTCTTAGACTTCTTTACTTTTCTTTGATACACCCTCATCTACTGTATGCTCTACCGATCTGGGGAAGTACGTTTCCATCCTATTTTAAAAAACTTCAATGTCTTCAAAATAAATCCATTCGTATAATTTTCAACATTTCACCAAAAACATCCGTTTCGCCATATTATTACAAACTAAAAATCTTAAAATTAGCTGACTTACATATTTATGAAATTGCTAAAATTATGCACCAGCACTCCCGAAAAGCACTGCCCGATTATCTTTCTTCCTTCTTTACTACAACCTGCCAAATTCATAACCTCCCTACCAGATCTCACTCTAATAATACTTTATATCTTCCTAAATTCTCTACGTCCCATTGCCAAAGATCAATAAAATTTCAAGGAACAAAAATTTGGAACTCTATCCCTATTGAACTACAAAATCAATCATTTCATAAATTTAAGATTAATTTTAAATTCTTTTTATTACAATCATACTGTTGACAACCTACTAACCTACAATCCTTGCAAATAATTGCTGTACACTAATAGCCCATTAGTTTTTTCGGTGACTGCTTGACTTGATGACCTTAACCGGTCCCTTAGCAGTCTCCGTCGAGATTGTCATTTTTTTCATTATTATTTATTCTATTTATTTATATTCATTTATTTATCTTATTATTATTATTATTGTTATTATTGTTATTTTATTTATTTATTTTTTTTCTTTTCTTATTTTATCGTATTTATAATTGTGTTACCAATTGTCGTACACTGTTGTTTTGTCGAATAAGTATATTAACTGTGTTTCTTTTTACGTTTTTTGTTTCCACAATCCTCATAAATAAATTGGTCTGTCTGTCTGTCTGTCTTATCTTTCTATCTTTCTCATATTGCACAAAGGCGATCAAGTGGCTTTCAAAAGCAATATTGGTAGACTCGTCCAGTTGAATGCTAGCCTTGAGTGTGCTTTTTTTTATTTGCAAGCTTCCTGGCACACATCAGCAGCCATGTCAATCCATTGGCAAATGGGTCATTAGAGAGTGAAACTTGCTGAATTTTTTTTTTTTTTTGCCCCCAATCTGATCATTATTTAAACCATTTTTTCTGCCTATGGCTTGATAAGTTGTTTAGCGATCATATGCAGCTTCTTACACTTTGCAATTTGATATGCTACCTCATAGCTGCATCAAAGAATAGGCTTTTCCTCTACCCCATATCCAAAATGGGGTAGTGTCATTTCCAGATCGTATCGTTCTGTTTTGGCAGACAAAGGATTGATGTCATCATCCTTATTTTAGGGATTTTTTTGTCACAATGTTTTTTTAGTTTGGAGGATTGTAATGACACATTTGACATCACAACCTAGCAGTGAAGACACTGTGCACAATTATGACCATTCCAAGCAACTTTTGTGAATCCATATAAGACATAGCTCTTGCTCCACTTGCGAATTTTCAAAATTTGATAACACAGAAATCCTGTTTAAGCTAAATATATGTAAAACTTTTTGCTAAAATATATGTAAAATTTAAGAGCAGTGCTCTGCAACCTTTTTCCACTCACAGCACACTTAAAAACATTCATGAACTTGCCTGCACACCTGCCATAACAGAGGAGAAAATGCTAGCAACATAGACAATTTAAATGCACAGGAACAGCATCATTAAATTTAATGCCATGTTTGCACTTGATTTAATGAACACAATGGCCAAAAATTAGCAAAGTGTCTAACAGTCATAAAGCTCAAATTTTCAAGCAACCAAAAGTTGCTTACATTTTTAAAAATTACTCACATAATACAATTATATGGTGGCACCCGTAGCACATCTTTGCAGCACACCGGTTGCAGAGCACTGGTCTAGAGTCGAAACAGATTACAGGCAAAAGAAGTAGTTAAATTTCTATTGATACAGCAAGCACAATTACTCGTCATCAACTTTTTATTTTACCACTTACAGTCACTATTTTTGTAATAACAACAAATTACAACAATATAGCACAGATATTCCATCGCTATATGCAACTAACTCTCACCTTGAGCTAACTCTAAACTTCCATACAAACTTCCATTTGTCCAGATAAAATAAAGCTACAATGTACCAGATAATTCAAGAATATTTCAGTCAAATGGTCACTGAACATCACAAGGGAGGTTTACGACATAATAAGTTAAATTTAACTGGCATTATATCGTTATACTTGGGTTTTGCAATACGAGTGAAAACCTCTGCAAAGCTACATAATGAAGGGTTTTGCTTGTGGCCACCAGAGAACCACTCCAAGGCCCCCTAGGGGGTTGAGAGGCCCCTTTGAGAAACCCTGGCCTAAACTATAAGTCACCTTCCTTTTCTCCTTCTTAAGCCATGTATGTGCCATACATAAATTCTTCTGAAGTAGAATTCTAACAGCATTCTGCTTTTTAAATTTTGCTTTCCAATTTCATTTCCCCCATGTAAACCCTCAAATCTATCCACATTTTTCCGAACATAATCATTAAAGTCTCCAATCCCCAAAGTCAATTCTTTTGTAGCTTTCATATCTCATTCATGAACCAGTTCATCATAAAATTTATGTTCCTGTATATATGATTTTCTACTTCGGGGTGCATATGCACATATCACCCATATCATTCCTTCCCAAATATAAGGCACATTGTCATCAATCTAGCACTCCTTCATATCTCAACAACACTCCCACACAGCTCCTCTTTCACCAGTATTTCCTCACTGCCCTTTTTAGTATCACTTCCAACCACCATAGCTTGTATCTTCTTCCTTCAACTCCCCATGGTTCCTCCATCATACCTCTTGTAGACCACAAATATCCACCTTCCTCAATTCCTCTGCCACCTCCGTCTGTCTACCACAAAAACCATTGACATTTCAGATTCCAAGTCTAATTCCAATCTGATTATCAGTCTTTTTTAATTTACACCCAGAGATTCTTTGCACTCCCTGCTCATTTAAGGGCTGCTGGGGACTGGAGGAAATTTTATTAAGTTGCTTTGTCATGAAGATTTCGAGCAATTTTTTTTTGATTGCATGCCCTTGCTCATACCAACCACAGTTGTCTGCTGTGAATATTGCTTTTGCCTAGAAAGACAATACCTGCAAAGCAACTGGTTGATCTATTTAAGCCAAAGTTGAAACCCTAACAGGTGCTCGAACTTCGGGTCAAAATGGTCCTGGGAGCAAATTAAAGGGTAAATCCACTTTCTATGTAACTTCAGAACTCCTGAACTGAAACCTTTTCATTGGATATAGTTTAAAGTCACACCCAGGACAAAGTGTTGATTTTATGGTTTTATTTTTTTAGTAATTGTTACCAACAATATTTATGCATTGGTGTTCACAATGCTATATAATTCCTATTGCAGTAGACAAGAATTTTTCATCACCTATCAAAAAAGATAAATACTTTGCAACATCCAAAAACAGCCAAAATAATTTTCTGCTATTTTTTCTTGCAAAAAGAGTAAAATCAAAAAAGTTTTAAATTTTATAATTAAATTTTAATTTTGGGGCATTATGACTGGAATGTTTGAATATTTTAAAAACAAAAGAAAGAGCCAATATTATAATTATTATTTTATTTTTAAAGTTTCAAGTACACCACATGACTCATTGTCAAAACATAATAATAAAATGCATTTTTTAAAATTTTCTGTAAAAGGCAAAAATTACTAAGAAATGTATTATTTCATAATAAAGAATATTTAATCATCTACTAAATTAATTATCTAAGATTTGTGCTTTCAGGTGCATAATTGCATTGACAGAGGCAGCATTGACTATCATGCATGTTGATGACCAGATGCTAGAAATATATCGAGTTATAAAATTTATGGCACTAAACAGTAGCATTTCTTTCATTGTGTATCACACATGTATGCCAAACCTGAGCTCACTGCCCAACCATGGTTTTGAGTTTTAAACTCTCATCAGGGCAGTCTGCTTAATCAGGTTTAGTCACAATTTATTAATAAGAATAAAAGGATAGAACTTTTATTGATATTAAGATCAGGTTCAAATTTTTGCTTGAGTATTCTTTTTAAATTAATAATTTGTGTAAATTATTTTTAATTGCTAAAACAGTTTATTAAAGTCAATGTATTGATTAGGATTATCCTAAATATGTTTAGTGACATCTGTTTTTGATTGGTTGAACTGGGATTATGGTCCTTAAATTTTGCAGCCAGATTCCTTTTAGTTTGTCTGATATAACTTTTTCCACAATTGCATTTGATTTTGTAGATTACTTTGTAATGATTGATTGTTTTCTGGTTGTCCTTATAATTGAAATATTTACCAATATCAAATGTTTCTTGAATAAAAGTAAATTTAGAATCAGGTATTGCTTTTTTTAAAAGGAATTGATTTTTTTGGTTTGTTGGTCATGTGAGCTGCTGTTGATTTTCTGGACAGGTCTTCTGCAGCAAAACAATTGTTGTTTCATTCAAACTGGTCAGGCCATCTAATCCACAATATAGAGAGGTGGAGGCAGCAGTTAGAAATTATACAGTTTGTCTTTGATCCTCCACGTCACACTCACATGCCATCATAAAAGCCAACTCCCAATTGTACAGAGTTGAATGGAAACACCCAACACCAGTTTGAAAATTATTCAGTTGAACCCAGGCATGTTACCAATCAGTAAAATGGTAAACATAGATTCTGTTCAGCACATCTCCAGAGTTGTGAATAGATAAGTTCTTGTCCTTGGAGAATGGCAAGAACTTCTTGACCAGAGCTAAATGGCTTGAAAACGCTCTTTTTAGGGCATGACACTGGTAAAAAAGACTTACCATTTTGCAACTGAATACAGAGGGCTTCACTGCCAGCAAGATCAGCATGATTGAGACACTTACCTCAAAATATCAAGCTTTTATCATTCTTTTCTAGAAAACTCACCATGACTGTGCAGAAAAGCTAGTAATGTCCCAATACTTGCTAGCTGGGTCAATCATTAGCAGGAAGCATGGCCTTACCATGACTGTACATGAGAAGTTGATTTTGAGTCATTCTTTAGTTAGTCTGTTAGGTTAGTCTTAAATGATTCAAAGATTGAATGGCTATGCATGAAATTTTCTGGTTATACCACAATTATATTCAGCAGCACTAATCCATTTATACCAGATTAAAATAAGAATAAAACAAAAAGAAATGATAAATTATTATGAAATATTATAAATATTTTTAGTTTAAGTTTCCCTCTTTAGATGAATAAAATGTAAAGAAATTTTGCCATCAAATTTACAAATCAAGTTCAATGACCTGATTACATAGTTGTCTATCAAATTGGTCACACAAGGTTTTTATTAAGGAGAATTAGTGAATAATTGTTTAAAAAATACAATTGCAAAATAACAATCACAAAACCAATACAATACTCAGAATCCAAATAACAGAAACAACAATCTAAAATATATTCAACAAAAACGATGATGGTCCATTGACAAATAATTCAATTAAGTCCAGTTTTTTGATAAATAAAACTTTATGAATTTTTGTTTCAAAATTAGAATTACATTTTTTAATTATTTTAACATAATTTACATTTTATTTGGTATTAGCACAAATGCTGCAAGATAAACTATAATCTTTAGCAGAGCTTTTGGTTTTCAAATGAAAGCTCAAGTGTTCACCCATCCTGCTGCTCAAATGATGGGCTGACATACCTAGGTAAGTCAAGCTCAAATCATATTTCTGGTTATAAAACTATTAATGTCTACATTGTGCAACCTTTTACCCTCACAAATGACACTCATGGCAATCCCTATATTCTTGCAACCCTGTCCCTATGTTAGTGACTTTAATTGCCAGCATGTAGAGTTGGGATGCAATACCACCAACAACAACGGAGGGTCTGATCACATGGCAGCAACTGGCTAACTTTTTTTTACAATCCTAAGCGGCTTACCAGTTTTCTTTCTAGCCATTGGAAAACAGAAACTAACTCTAACTTGGCTTATGTGAGTGGTGATTACAATGAACAGCTTCCCAACAGATGTGTTCTGAGAAATTTCCACTGTCTCAACATCAACCCTTCCTTTTAAAACCAACCAGATTTACAAATCTCATCCCTAGAAAGCCTATCAAACACTAAAATTTCCATAAAGCCAATTGGAAACACTACTGCCTTCATACTGGAAAGCTTAGTTTGGACTACCATCATCAAACACTTGCACAATGGACAAGGCATATCAAGATTCAGGACTCTGCTACCTGCAGCCAAACAATCTATTTTAAACAGTTGCTAACACAATTATATTCTATGCTGAGATGAGGAGTGTAAATGCCTTTAGACATGCTTTATCTGCACTCCTGATGGACTTTAGTCAAGAAGATCTGCTTCTACCCTGCTACAAAGACGCAATTAAGAGAGGCACAAAAGATGGGCTGAGCCAGTCAATTCATTAACTTCATGCACTCCAGCTGCAGGGCTTGGAGTATTATTAACAACCTTACACCCTCTTTGCAAGTGCCCCATATTTGCTGAGGTGACTGGTAAATTCTACCATAGGTTAATTTCACATATTATGGTCTTTTTCAACAAAGAGAAAAAGTTTTTATTAAAACTTTGAAATGTACTGTATGTGACCATACTTTAAGTGATCTACCAAAAGCAAAAAATCTACCAAGAATTTACCTATGATGAAATTTGCCAGAGTAGAATTTACTATGAACCATCTCTAAAGCTAAAGCTATCACATTCCAGGTGGTGAAAATTGGGACATACACATTCCATTTGTTTTTTAAAGGTACATAGCTGTTTTGTTTGGTGTAACAAAAATTATTAAATACTTTATTGCATTGTGCATTTTATTTGTGCAACAACTACAAACTTATGTGCAAAGAATTTCAGACCATATCTTCTACTCTCTAAAATTCAGTTATTCTATTTTTATAGACAAAAAGATTTTTACCTTCTTAAATAAAAAATTTTCTTTCAAAACTGATCATTTAGATTTGACTTTTAAATTACCTTCAGTTCAAAACTTTTATTTTAAATTACATTAGATACATACAATGTCTAATCGAATTAGCAAAAAAATTGAATTTCTGTTTTAAAAACACAATACCCAATTTTAAATTCATTTTTATTGAAGAAATATTTTATATTGTTGGCAGCATAGTCGAGTGGTTAGAGCACTGGGATTGTTATTGACATGGTCTCGGTTCAAAACCTACTTGTGCCATTCTGTTATGTCCTTGGGAAAGACACTTTATGGCATTTTATCCTGCTTGGTGGTCTTGGCAAGCAGTTCTAAATTTTAATCATATCTCCATTAAATTTCAAGCAGACAGAAATATCTTTGGCATCTCCAGAAGCAGGTCAGGGTAATTGCTTACCCTATGTATTAGCACATCTGTCACTTTCTTGCAAGTCAGGAGGATAAATAGAGAGATAATATAATATAATATTGGTAAATATTTTAATTATAAGGACAACCAGAAAACAATTAATCATTACAATGTAATCTATAAAATCAAATGCAATTGGGGAAAAATTATATTGGACAAACTAAAAGGAATCTGGCTGCAAAATTTAAGGATCATAATCCCAGTTTAACCAATCAAAAAACAGATGTGACTAAACATATTAGTATAATCCTAATCAATACATTGACTTTAATAAATTGTTTTAACAATTAAAAATAATTTACACAAATTATTAATTCAAAAAGCATGCTTAATCAAAAATTTGAACCTGATCTTAATATCAATAAAAGTTTTATTTCTTTATACTTATTTTAATAATTAATTTAGTAGATGATAAAATATTTCTAATTTTGCAATAATACATTTTTCAATAATTTTTACCTGTTATGTTAAAATTTAAAAAAATGCATTTTATTATTATTTTTTGCCAATAGTAAAGTAATCATTCAAAATTGTAATTGTCCCATAATGAAATAATAACCATAGTATTGACTTTTTCTTTTATTTAAAATTTTGTTGTTTGTGACACCCCAAATAATTTAAACAGCATACTAAAGTATCATGGCACTTCAATTGAAAACTACTGAAATATTTTTTAATATGCTTTCTTATTCACACAAGTTGATGTATTTTAGCAACTATCTATTTGTTTTAGTCAAATCATCAGTGCAAAATATAGTTAATACGTTTGAAATATTTTTGATACCAAAACTTTTTTGTTGGCCATAGCTACTTAACTTCAACTAAATTTATGTTTTTCTTTTGTCACTCATTTAATTTTTAGATCAAATTTTGTATTTTTTATTACCTCACTATATGATATTCCTTTTTTGACAGCTGATAAAACAACAAAATTACAAATTCAAGAAAAGAAAAAACTTATCAGACGATTAGTTCAAAATGATATACCTGAATCTGTTGCAAAGGCTGCTGTGCAATCTGTTAGAACACTTAATTTTAAGGAATGTTTTCTGTGGACAATGGAATATGGGTTTGATGAAGACCTTGTGATGCATCGTCAGAAGGAATTTGATAATGAACTTAGTAGGAACATTACTTTATTTATTTTTTTTACTTAAATAACTTATTAAAATACTCAATCAATTTGAATAAGAAACTGATGATGACTTTTATAGGTCAAAATCAATTTTCAAGTGCATTGGCTCTTTGCTTTTTGGTAAAAAATCTAAAAGTTTATAGAGTATTTTGTACTATATTATGATTAATATAAACCAATTATTTTCACTAATTTATCTGATTTTCTTTGGATGTGATAAAATATTGCTTCAAGTGCCAATCATTTTTTCATCTTCTAATTCTTAAACAAAAATAATAAATATGAAAAGTTTTTTAAAATTTGTAAGTGCAATACACTCTTAAGATTTGTTAAATTAGCAATGCATTACAGGTAACAAAACCAATAATTGGGGAAAAACGATTTGGGTATTTTCTTATTTCAATCATAACTATGTGTTTTACTCATGTTCTAAAACAGTGGTTCTTAACCTATGTTACATGTACCATTGTACGTGACATCTTTTTAAGCAGTACACAAACACATTTTTTTATATTTTAATAGAATCCAACACTTGAATTAGATAATAATTTTTAGATATTCATTGGTGTTATTGTACTAAATACATTTGGGTTAATTTTTTTCTTTTTGTAAAATTTAACATTAATGCAAAAAGTGAATTGCATGCAAAATTTTTAAAAAAGCTGCAAAAACATTACAATTATTTTAGCTGTTTTCAAATTGCAAGCACAAGTTTTATGTAGCACTTTTAAGAATTTAAATCTTTGTCATAAAATTGCTGCATTTTTTTAAAAAACAAAGGACTTTTTTTTAAAGCAATGTTGGCAGTCACAAGAAAATATGATGAGAAAAATTTTTGAATTAAGTAAAGAGTTACTTGGATTTTACAAACAGAGAAATTACGATTTGATTAAACCTAATTTTCTTTTGAGACTAGCTACTTCCTGAATATTTTTAATACTCTCAACATTATGAATTTGTTTATTTAAAGGTCTAAACAATTCTGCTGCATATTTTGTTTCTAAATTCCAAATTTTTAAATTGCAAGTTTTTGTAAGAAAGCTAGACTTTGTTTAAAGCAATATTAAAATTCTGTACCACAAAGAAGCTCTTTACATAAAAAAAATTAATACAGAAGCCTTTTTTAATTATGTTAGCAACAGTCTGCTAACTTTTATACCTAATTTAAACCCTGATTATGATATTATATTTTTGATAAATTTGCTTAAACAAATTATAAACATTCATGCACCTCTCAGGAAATTAACTAGAAGGGAAAAAATATTAAAATTTACAATGACTATGGCTAACAAAAGGCTTTTTGAAATCAATAAAAACAAGAAATTTATTATTTTATCAATGCTACAAGCAACACAAAACACATCTACTCTCAAAATACAAACAATATCTTAATAAATTAACTAAACTCTTAAGACAAGCAAAAAAAATTATTATTATTATAATGAAATTTATAAACACTGAAACAATTTAACCTAGCAATGGAAGTTAATTAATGAAATTATTGGTCAAAAGGAAACTAGTAACAGAAGCATAAATATAATTAATGACCTTATAAAAGATAAAACTACTGATAAGACTACTACTAGTAACATTTTAAATGATATTGGACCTTTTATGGATGCAAAAATTCCTAGAAGTATACACTAAAAGTTTGAAGTTTTAAGCATTACAAAATCATTTCAATTTAACTCAATAACTCCCAAGAAAGTTTTTCACAAAATACTTTAGTTTTAATTCATTAAAGCTTGTGGACCTGAAACATTCTCATCTAATTGTACAAACTAATAGCTCCATTAATACCAACTTGTCATAGTGACATCTTTAACAAATTTTTCGAAGCAGCTATTTCCACAATATTAAAAAAACCCAAAGTAATACCTATTTTTAAATCAGGTCAAAAAGACCCTACTAGTAACTATAGGCCAATATTAATTTCATTACCAATAGCCAAAATTTTTAAAAAGCTTTTACTTATTCCAATTGAAAATTATTTTTCTTCTCTCAATATTATCTTGAATCAACAATATGGGTTTTGAAAAGGTTACTCTACTGAAACAACCATAACTGATTTTCAAGGAGTCTTCAAAAAAATTTGGATAAAAAATATTTTACTTGTTGCATATTTTTAGATTTTTCAGAAGGCTTTCAACACAGTTAATCACAAAATTCTAATCAATAAAATAAAAATTTATTGCATTCAAGGCAAAACGCAGTCACTTTCTACTTATTTAAAAAAGTGTAATCAATATACTAAATGCAATGGTATTGAATCAAAAGTTAACTCAATTTATAGTAATGTATGCCTAGGCTCTACATTAGGACACCTATTTTTTTTATGTATATTAACAATTTACCTCTACACATCAAATTTTGTGTCAATCTATTTTTAGATGATATTATGTTAATCATAAAAAAAATAAAGATATACATAATCTTGAAATTGAAGTAAATTATGAACTCGAAATTATAAACAATTGAATGAAATTTAATTGCTTATCTTAAACTATTGTAAAATCTTCCTGCTTCCCACTTCATCACAAGAATAGTGCAAATGATTTAAACAATTTTAGTGTAAAGGTTGGTGCTTTTAACATTCCTTCAATCTTCATTAAACATTTAGGTATAATAATAGATAAAATCTTAAGACGGCATGATAACTTAAGTCATATTAGCAAAAAGCTCTCTAACGCTTCCCGAATTTTGTCTAATGTTAGACATTTTGTTCCCAAAACAACCTTAAGTAAACTTTGTTCTAGTTTTTTTTACCATCATCTAAAATATAAAATTATTGCATGGGGTGGTATAAATTTTACTTTTATCCATCAACTACAAAGAATACAAAACAGAATTTATATGTGTTATGAATTTTAAATGTCTAAAAGATCATATTAAAATGACTCCTCTTTATAAATCAACAAATATATCAAAAATCAATGATATTTACAAATTGAAAGTTGCAAAATTTGTACATTTTTTAACCAAAAAACTTTCTAAAAACTTTAAGATGTCTTTTAAACCAACTTATCAATTTCTCAGTTGTCAAACTAGATTGGTCACAAATGAGAATTTAGAAAGAATGACACTGCACCATGCTAAATCTTCTTATTTTATAAAGGAAGTAAAATTTTAAAACAAAATTCTACTTAAAATAAAAAATCCTTTAAAACAAAGTTTCAGCAAATGTTTCTAAATCAATAAAATTGATCAATATTAATTCAACACTAATCTCCAGTTAAAAGACTTACAATGTGTTTGTTTTAGCTTTTTCATGTTTATGTGTACCTTTTTTGGCATGTTCTGTTTAAATTTTCCTTGTTCTAATTAGTGTAAATTTAGTTTTATTTTACGATAAAAACCATGGGCAGTTTTGATTTGTTCACTGTCCAGTTCAGTCATGAATTTGATGTGCTTCAACTTACTAATTAATTAGTACATGTTATTCAAAAATTAGTTGTTGTCTTTTTGTAATTCTTTTGTCTGTTTTTGTTTTTTTTATAATTTGCAATTTGCAAGTCAAATTTACTGAACAAACGAATTGTCACTCCTGCAAATTTAGTTACACTCAATTATCATTCATTTTTGTCTTAAAGTAAGGGACACAACATTTTTTCCTGCTGGCAGGAGTTATCTGTTTCCTGCAGTCATGCCTCCACTTTTGCTTTTTCTTTGTCAGTTCTTATCATTTAATATCTTCCAAAACAGTATACATTTTTCAGTTTTTTCTTTCTTATCTTTGATTGCAATCCTTATAGTCATTGCTGGAGCTTTTTCTTGGATCATCTTTCAACATGCCCAATTCACCTCCACCTTTAACTTTTTAAATATTTCTTCAATGGTCAAAAAACCAGTTATCTTTGTTATTAGCTCACTTTTTACTTTATCTTTTAGTATCTTGCCACATATCATTTAAAGCATTCTTGTCATTATTATTTGGAAAGACATTTACTCCAAGTCAGTTACAAACAGGACTGAGGCCAAGAGTTAATCCTTTTACTACCCCAAGTTGATGTACTGCCCAGATCAGATGCTTGCTGTGATGGTGTTAAGTCAGCATCAGCTTTGTCACCCAAAACCATCAGACCTCATGCTCCATGTGGTGCCTGATGTATGAGGCATACTATTAGAATGTGGTCTGCAGTTTGTTCAAAGATGCCACATATGCAATTTGGTAAAGGAACAAGACTTAATGCTGAGACACCAAACTGGTGCAAATTACTCAGCTGTTGAGTAGACCGGAGATATGGCAGCTGTGTGCAGTGTTTTGGTGTCAGCACCCCACTCTGAGTCTTCTCATTTGGGTGGACTTTGTTCTCTTTTTATCATTTATCTTTATTGGCCAGCACTCTGCTCCCAAATTCATTGCACTTCCGATATTATATATAAACCCTTCAACCTTACTAACAAACTTTTCATACATAAACATAACATACCAGCAACATCCTAAAATCTCTTCAACCTAGCTCTTATTTTCATGGTCACAGCTTCTTGAACTCCACCTTCTGTGTACAGAACATCCCTAAGATTGCAAAACATCTCTACTTTTTCAATCACATTTCCAATTTACATTTTTTAAGGAATCTGAAGGAACCTGGTTTGTTTTGTACTATTGCACTCAAAGGTTTTTACCTCAGCCAAGCTCCTTTTAATTCCTGAGCACTTCTTTTATACCAATTTCATATATTTTCTGCATTAGATGGAAATGATTCCAACACCTTTTCCACAGATTGCACATGTATGTTTGGTGGTTAATTTTTGCATTACTCTATTCTATACAAAAAGCTTTTGTTTTACCTAAATTGACTTTTAACCTTTTTAAAAACTTTCATTTTGATTACTTTTTCCTCACCTCCTCCCAGCTGTCTCCAACAAGCACTAAGTTGTCTGCATAAAAAATCTTTTTCTGTAGTCCACTTATTACATTCTTAGTTATCTCATTTAATACAATTGCAAACAAAAAGAGACTTAATATCAAATCCTGATATACACCAACGTTCACATCAAACCATTTTGATCTAACCCCTTCTACTTTCATTACTATTTTTGAGTTCTTATACATTTCAATTATGCTTGAAATTTCATTTTCCTGTCAAGGTGCCAACCAGATTATTTTTCAAGGCATCAATCAAAAGCTTTTTCCTAGTCATATACAAAAAGTTGCCTCACTTCTGCCTTCTTCTTTCCCACCATTTGTTTTACTAAAAATATTGCATCTATTCTGTCTTTTCCAGGGATAAATTTTGTTTTTCCACAACTTTATTCTTATATTGTGACAATTTAACACTTCTGTAGCTGCCACAACACTTGCATCTTTCTTTCTTTTATAAAGAGGTAAAATTTTACTCATTTCACAAAACTGGAACTTTTGTGGCATTATTTTTTATTATTTTTTCATTCAACAAACGTCTAGATTAGGGTAATTGCTTGCCCTACGGATTAACACCTCCATCGCTTTCCTGTGAGTCAGGAGGATAAATGTAGAGATAGAATAAATAAATAAATAAATCATTTGTTATATCCTTTAATCATTTCACACTTTTTTCTCCACATAGTTTAGAAGATCAGAGGTGACTCCACTTGGACCTCCTGCTTTTCTTGTTTTCATACTGCATAGTACTTCCCACTTTACTCATTTTTTTCATTAAGTGATTCTTGCTTGTATTTTCTCTGCACTTGCATCTTATTTTTTAAAGCTATCTTTAATTTGGCTGTCTTTTTACAAAAGAACAGTATTTCAATAATATTTCTCCTGTTTTTTCTTGCATTGTTTGGCTATCTTGTAGATCTGTTGTAGACCATCTTCATTTCTACTTGCTATCTTTTCAAATATATTTTTATTTTCTTATTGTTTAACTGTTGCCACAACTTCTTTGGCTTATTTTTTTGCTTGACATAATTTTTTTAAAACATCACTTATGTTCTTTTTTTACTTCTTGTATAACAGTTTTTTTTAAATTGCTTCTGCAACCTGTTCATTCCACCTTAAAGTTGTCTTCCTGCTACCTTGACCCTTGGAAACACCTCAAGCTTTAGTAACCACTTTCATATTTTTTTCTATCTTTTAATTTTTCTATCTTACATGTCTAACAGTCCTTTTATTTATTTATTTTTGTTTCCATACCATGTCAGCAATGAGCAACCAGTCTTGTTGGAAACATTTTTTTCCTAAAATTACTTTCTCATTTCTAAGTGAGCTCAGGGTCTTTTTTCACTAAAATGTGATTCACTGTTATAACATTGCATCCTGACTTAAAATTAATTAACTTTTAGTCATTGTAAATAGTTATTTCTCACAACTATGTCAAAGCTGTATACCAATTCCAGAATCCTCTTCTCACCCTCTTGGTTTTGTTGATCCCAACCATAATCACCATGAGCTTCTACAAAGTCATCCACTGATTTTTTACATGCCCATTACAATCTTCCTTGATTATAGTCTCTCAGTTTTTTCCCATTTCTTCTGCACTTGATTCATTGTAAAACTGGTCTTTATCTTCTCTCTTTCCACTCTGTAGGCAATACACAGAAATAAAGACTTTTTTAATTTTTACTTTAGAAAAAGTTAAGCATTATGCTTGTTTTGCTTCTAGCTTTTATTTGGATGTTATTCTTTAAAAAATTTACATACTGTAAATAGTTTTATGCTAATGATCAGATTTATTTAAAATATTGAAAATATACGTTTAGCTTTGGTTATTTTGTACAAGTTTTATTAATTTCGAAATCATTTTGTGTTTTGCAGCCAATGAAACAACTGTTGCTGATATTAATGCCTTACAAGATGTTATTAATGAAAGAATAAATTTGACTCTTGCAGAAGTTATAAGTAGAATTCAAAAAACTTTAGAAGACGCATCGGATCAGAGTATTGCAATTTCAGTTAAAACTGTTTGTGAAAGATATCTTGATGGAACTGCTGTAAGTGGAAGCCATTTTTTATTGATTTTTCAAAAATTTGAACTCAACTAATGTTTACTAATATTTTTTCAATTGTTGGCAGGAGTACAACCTCTCAAATGTATGGGGCAATGTCTCCTCTTGTTTTTTTGCATAAGAAAGGTCTAATCTTTTACTAATCCCCATGAATGAAAATGATACTTTTTGCATCATGCAAGGGGTACCCATTGCATCTTCCAGTGCTGCATAATGCTGCCATGAATCTCCGCAATATGTTATTACCTACTCATTCAACAAATATTCCCTGCAATGCTACAACTATTAACTGACTATTTAATCATTGTTTGCAGCAAGGTGAAGTTTTTACTGCAAAAGTGCAAGTTAAGAGAAAATCATTTTATATAAATAAATAAATAAAATTAACAAAATTCCAAGAAATAAAAATTAAGCCAATTTTTTTGTTCTTAAATAAACTATGAGGTTTATCAAATATTTTATTGCAATAATGTAAAGATTTTATTTTGTTGATGTTCAAAAAAAAACTATTTTGGTAATAGAAACTGGAGATGTTTTGATGGGAGTTGCTATTTCTGTCAGAAAAGACCTAATTTTAAATAAAAGACTTTAAAAAGAAACAGAGCCAATACCATTACAATAAATAACCTTTCTTACAATTTATTTACAATATTTTATTTGCAATAAACATTTTTTTTACCATAAACATTTTAGTTGTTACTTCACTTGTTTTAAAGATAAATTTTGGCTTTATGGCATCAGTAGGTAAAGCAAAACTTTTGCTTTGACAATAAATAAAATAAGAATTGGAAACATTAGAGAAATGTTTATTACAAAAATGTTGCCTTTATGTTTCTTATTAAAAGTACTACCATGTTCCAGATATTTCACTCCTGAAGAATTTTAGTTACTGCCATTGCACCTTATTAAATAACTAATTGTAGTTTGGTTATGACATCATAGACCTCTTGGAAAGCACTTTTCCAAAACTTTTAAAAATCATGAATAAATAGCAGTGGAATTTTATGATTGCAACTAACTGGTTGTGATAAAATATTGTTTTTACCACCTATCTATGCTTTTCAACTTACCAACTGGTAGTAGCATTTAAATTGTAATGACATAACAGTTTGCATAGTTGATTCTGGCAATTTTAATGGTAATGTAGAACCAAAATTTTGCAAATTATCTATTCACAATATTCATTTCACATTGTCTTGTCTGTGATTCAAAGTTTTTTCTTAACTTAGAAGACCATTTATCTGTTAAATATACCAAAACATTTAAAATTTTTTGAGCTATTTTAAATAAAGTTTCTGATATTTTAACAAAAAAAAAAGAAAAACTAGGACATGACTAAAAACATTAAAGAAGCATTATGGAAACATGCTTATCTCTATTCCTCTGGAAAAAAAATGCTAATCTGTCTTTGCAGCTCAGTTGGCAATAGATGTCACATTTTGTATCAGCGTGAAAGTTCTATTTTGTTTTTGTGGGAAACCTTTACTAGTTTACAAGTTCAATACATTAGGTTTTAATAAACTCAAAAACAACATATTCTGCAAATAACAAAATAAGGAAACTATTAAATTAGTTATTACTTTACATTAATTATATTAATAAATTAAAGCTTTCAAGTTGTCTCAAACTATGCAGCTGACTACTGTGTTGAATGATATGCGTAACAACGGGTAGGCAATAAAACTCAAACTGGCGTGCAAGATAATTGCACTAGTTTCAAGAAACAAGTCAATTAGACAATTATTGCAAAGTAAAATGAACAGAGTAAAGTAAATGAAAATCTTCACAGTTATGTATCAGCCTGCAAAGGAATCTAATATTAATTGAAAAAGATCGCTGAAAAAATGTACAAAAATGGGCTGACATAGCTTAAAAATTAGCCTTGTGGTTGCACCTCCGGTTGTAGCCTCAGTATTTTCTATCATTTAATCAGAAGTATTGCCAGGAGCTGCAAAGCATTCAATGATTGTCATGTGATTGATTCTATGCTTAGCAGTCTTAAAAAGTGGCTATAATACTGTTGCATCACTCTCTTAAACATAAAATCTTTCAACTGGACACTAACACAATAGTAGCTGCAAAAAAAAGTAGAGATAATCACTTGATGGTTTTTTTAATTGATTTATATATGTTGATCTAATTTGTATAGTATAAAAAATTACCTGATTAATATGCAAAACATTAGAGAAGGTAAACAATTAAAATTTAAAGATGTTTTTATTAATTGCATAAAAAACATGCTACTTGTTTTTTTAAGCCTGAAAAAATGAAAAAAAACTTTGATGTTGGATAAAATTTTTCATTTATTTTTTTAAGGTAACTTCTTTGAAAGATTGTGTTAGCCTTGAACATCTTGGTCAATTTTTAGAGATGATTGGACATCACATTGATGCAACAAAATTACCTAATCGTACTTGTCCTGAATCTATTTATGTTGGTCGACCTACACTTATATTTTGCCCTAAAGCTGATATATGGAGATCTATATTATCTATTTACATGGACTCAAAAAATTCAGTGTTACCATCTGCTTCTGAAGTTTTGGTTTGTTGTCAATCAACCACAGATGAAGAAATAGAGTTGCTGTTTCGACGTGCTATTCAAAAGCCATATCATCAAGGTAACAATTCTTAAACAAAATAAAATTTTCATTTGAAGTTGATTTATAAAATTCCAACATGTAATTAATTGCTGTTTAATGATTTTGTATTTTCTCTTTTAGAACAAACTTATACATAATATGGTTTTTAAATTGAAAGGAAGAACTAAAATACATAAAGTTAAAAGACCAATGTGGATTATTTGAATGACATGTTTATGGTATAAAATCTAAAAATTGCATGCAGAATTCATAAATTTGAGGCTTTATATATAGATATTTTATAAAAAAAAGCTATTGACTTTTTTTTTCAATTAACAGCAACCAAACGTATGCTCTAGCGATAACAATGAGAAGTGATTTTGCTTTTAATACCAATGCTGACATCAAAAAATTTAACAGCTTTGATTGAGCAGAATGAGGTGCTTGTCATTAGTTGAAGCTGCAACATACTTGCTTAAGTAAAGGATTATCAGATTTCACACAATTTTTTTTATAATTCAAGGTATTTTGAGAAAATAAAAGAAAACGTCATTTATCATAACAAAAGAGAAAATCATATTATTTGCTTTTTATTCTAGCAAAAAGCAGATCTTTTTTAAGATTTGTGGGCTCCAACCAATACATTGCTGCATTGAATGAATAGGCTATTCTGATAAAGATATTTTTCTGCCAAGCAATGTTACAAGGTATCTTCATTAAATTTCACAAATCTGCACTTTTTTGGCACAAAAATTTTTGCATAATTTAAATCACTGTATAAAGCTTGTTGTATTTTAACTAATCAATATGGCCCTCTTCCCAATAAGAACTGTCAGTTTTGTACTTTTCCACTTTTTGTTCAAGCACACTTCTGTTACATAATGAGTGTGTAAACAAAAGTTGAAAACTACAAATTGATTAGTTGTTGTCCTAGCCAATGTATTTTCTGATGACACTTTGTCCAAAATATCTTTAAAAAACAAACTTTTTTAACATTAGTATTATATACGTATGTGTATTTTAATGTTTTCTTTTTTATGTATGCTTAGGTTAAAAGTCAAAAGAAAAGTTGTTGAAGGTTTTTGGGCTATTCTAACATGCAATCTTAGGCAATGAATGACCTCATAATAGCCAATATCTATATGGTAGTGAGATAACATGTTAGAGTAGCATCATTTGTTTTATACATCAGTGCTCTTCAACTGTGGCTTTGCTTTTTATTTCAGCAAGTTGTATTTTTTAAGATTTGTGATGGGTTTGTATTTTATATTTTCCAATAATTACATTACTGCATTGCCTGGAGTTAGTGGCTATTCCAAAAGAGTTTTTATTCTGCCGAACAAAGTTATAAGCTAACCATCCATAAATTTTCCCCTTGGTCTGCCTTTAGTTCTTTGCCTGGTAATCCCATCTGTAACACTTTTCTACCTACATAATCCTCTTGTTTCTTCTGCACATCATCAAACCATCTCAGTCTCGACTTCCTCAGCTTATTACACAATTTTCTTACATGCATTGTTCTACAAATTAATTCATTCATGATTTTGTTTAGCATTCCAAAAAAAATCTCAGAATTTTTGTTTCAGCTACTTTCAGCTCTACTTCTTCCTGTAAGTATTTTCATTTCAGCACTTCCAATTCAGTCTGTTGCAGATTGCAAACTTGGAACCCATTTCTTCTTATTAATAGAATTATATTGGTTTTTCATAAAATTAGTAAAATTAACTTAAAAGTTTTGTGATATCAAAAAGTTGAAGACCACTGTTATACATAACAGTTTGCAAATTATTTTAAGGAAAGCCTATATTTTGTTTGGCTTGTGCTGATGAAGTTGATTTTAATGTTTCTAAAAAAGCTGAAAATGTCTTTCATCAATTGAACCAATTGCCTGAAAAAAATGAAAACTTTATTTTGGTTATATTTACTAGCTCAACTTATCACTACCTTTCTTCATGTTTTAATGAGGTAATTATGTTCAAACTGTATGAAGTTTTTTATGTTTGTAACAGCTACATTGGTTTTTTTATTTCTGACAAACTTATTTTTTATCATGTAGCTATATTTCAGCTTTTAATTTTTATTTAGAAAAAACTAAGGAATTTGCATTGCTTTTTCTAAACATGTTTATTTTAATTTTTTATTTAAAAGCAACATGCAAGAGATAATATAAACTAATCTAAAAAGGCTCTATTATTTGAAAAAAAAAAATTTTGTAACTGTGTTTTTAATTTTTTTTGAATAGAAGAACACTCTTAAGTACTAAAATGTGTCTCATTAGATAATTTTTAATTTGTTTAAAGTTGGCTTGATTTATTCAGATTTTTATTTTTTAGAATGAAATTGACTAGGTAGTTTTGTTCTTAACATACTGTATAAGTTTTTTGAAGGAAAAATAAAATAATTTTAACACCAGTAATTTATATTATGACTTTTGTTTAGGATCAAGTTAATATCACATTAAGTGCTAATGAAAATGATATGAAACATTATCTTCAAAAAAATCTGTGCATTACTCATGGTAATGCCAAGGCTGATGGTGAACAAAGTATGGTCAGATTAGTTTCTTCTGATAGAGCAGGAATGGGTAAGTTAAAATAAAAAAAGTTTTATGACATCATTTAATATGCTATACTTCACATTCCACACAGTCAAAAAAGCTTGTTTTTTACAATATTTTTATGTATTGAGTTGACTAAACAATATCTATTGAAATAAATTAAAATTTTATTACTTTTGTTCTTCAGTTAAAATTAATTTAAATTGCATTAAATAGCAACCAACTTATCATCTTTCATCTTTTAAAAAGAAAAGGTAGCTTTAGCAAAAAATTTAAATTCAATTGACTTTTAAAATTTTAACAAGTTTTTAGTTATTATGAAATTAAACTTTTTTTATGATGCAAATACACCAACTGTTTTTTTTTTTCAGTATGCAGATGAGACATTAGCTGTTTTTGCAAAAAACAAAATTTACTATTTTTTTTAAATTGACATTCTGGATCTACTTGATACAGAATTTGTTAAAAAATATTTTCTCTGGGCAATCACATATTAGAATTCATTAAAATAACATAAAATTGATGTTTTAGCTTATAAAGCCTTACAAATCTGCTGCAAATCAAAACTTTAACAAATGATATCTGGAAAATGTCATAGATTTCTAAATTTTAAATTAATTATTTAACTTTTTGGTGCAACAAAGAAGGTCTAAAGAAATATCCTTTCTATTCAAAATTTCTTTGAATCAATAAATCCTTAAACAATTTTTTGTTAAACCTAATTTAGTAGAACTTAAATATCTTTCTTTAAGTTGTATTTCAACTCTACTGGAGATAACAAAATCTCACCATTAAAAACTAAAAAGTATGTTTAAAAAGCCTGTTTTAACAAAAATAACACAAAAAACTTTTGTTTAGCTCTCATCAGGATTTTCACCAAAACACAAAATAAAGAAAACAATTATGTTTGTGGTGTAATGATGCCAAATGATTAAATAAAATATTGAAATGAATTGGTATCAGAAAAATTAAGAAAAGAAGTCAAATTATTACAATAGAAGATATCAATAATTTTTTTTGCCAAAAACAGTTTTAGTAGTTTAGAACAAATTTTTAGTACAAAAAAATTAAATCCAGCTGTAGGTAAAATAACTACTGTAGCAATTAATGCTAATTTCTTTTCCAGCAAATGCTGTCTAACAAGCAAACCACATATGAACATAGAAAAAAAATTTGCTCAAGCAATGATATACAACAAAATTTTGTTATTTTGCACTTACAACAACTTAATAGAATGAAGAAAACAATTCTGATAGCATAAAATTTGGAATGCTTGACTAATTTCAAAACTTTTTATTTAGAAAATTCTGATAGAATGATCAATATACAGTGCCAATAATATGGCCAAAAAGGTTCTCAATTATACTGATCTTCAAGAAAGAATGAGAAATGAAAATTATCTATCAAACAAATACAGTACATTTTAAGCTTCCCAAAAAGCAGACAGCAGCAGCACAACAGTCTTAAAAAGCACACTCTGCACATACTTCAATCAAAGCACAGTGATACAGTGAGTTCATGTCTTGGCAATGCTACACTCCCCACTGAAGTGTTAGATCAATATTTTAAACACTCCAAAAACATCATCAACTCAGCAGTAGCACTAGTATACAAATAAGGTAAATTTAACCTATATATGCTTCAAATTAACAAGACAAATAGAAATTAAATTTAGAATAAACAGAAATATCTCCAAAAAGGCACATAAATTACCTAAGTACACATTTAGTAAATTTAATAATGTAACCCTTGTAAACGGATTATGCAAATAGCAAATATACATTTAAGCAACGTAATCTCATCATTAATTACTTTTAGCAGTTTTTTTGATCAAGTGCAATTTGGTAACAGGTCTAGTTAGTACAAAATTGCATGCTTTAACCTGGACCAATTAAACAAGGCCTTGCTTATTGGTTAAGGTTCAAAGCACTGTTCCCATTACCCAATTTGACCTATGCTGCATATCTTCAATCAACAATACTACATCCCTACATCAAAATTTCTCTCAGGATTGTACCATTTTTGCCACTGCAAAAGATAGGGAAGAAATTCTTTGGCCCAACATTGCCAGATTTAATTGGCAAAAAATTGTGCTTAAGCCCAACACCTGCACATGTAACAGCTATTTGTGTTAAATGTGCCAGGCAGTAAATTAGGGTTGCCTCTTAGTAATACAGGTGGTTGGGGATTAAAGGTTCCTCTTCAGAATCATGGAACATCAATTGGACCAATGGTCTGGAATTTAAAATCCTCTCCACCTCATGTGATTAAACTTTCTTCAGTTGATGCCTGCATCTGAATTAAAGCATTTAAAATTTTGCACTGAGCATATTATTTGTTACCATTTGCTACATATGTGACTTGCATGGGAAGGATCAAAGTACCATTTAATGTTTAACTGAAGGCAAAAATTATTTAATTTTGATTGTTGTAAACTTTGAAGAGATTTGTGCAAAATGCATTTGGCGCCTACAAAGTTAGTACCATTCTCACTAAAAATCTCATCAGGTTGACCTCTTCTGGCTATAAATCTTCTGAGTGCATTTATAAAGGAGTTTGTAGAAAGGTCGCTAGCTACCTCAATGTGCACTGCTCTTGTAGTTAAGCATAAAAATATGCACCCACATCTTTTAATCCTGCTTCCTTGCTTAACCAAAAAAGAGCCAAAGTAGTCAACACCTACCTTATAGAAGGGTGGCTTGTGTGCTTGTAACCTACAACCTGGAAGATCAACCATTAACTGCTTGCCTACCAAAGCATTGCGTGTTTTACATATTATACATTGTCTTATAGAGTGGCAAACAGCAGCAGCACCTTTGACAATCCAAAAGCGTTGTTGTAATGTGGCCCAAGTTTGACTGGTGCCTGCATGGTCAAGTTTATCATGATGCTGTCTTCTAATTAACTCAGTCAAATGAAAACATTGAGGCATAATTATCAGATGCTTTATGTCTATGTCAATGTTAAGTTGTTCAAGCCTGCCACCTACCCACACTAC
Organism: Diplosoma virens; assembly: GCA_963680785.1. Taxonomy (NCBI): domain Eukaryota; kingdom Metazoa; phylum Chordata; class Ascidiacea; order Aplousobranchia; family Didemnidae; genus Diplosoma; species Diplosoma virens. Next base: position 6,840,044 of record OY796894.1, on the reverse strand, counting down.
TCCATCAAGACAAATGGGGTTAATCTTTCACATGAATATATGTTATCTATGTAAAGATGTTTTCATAAACAAATATGGGAAATACTGCCTCTGGGTGTATTTGATGAGTTCAATTTCTGAATTTTGCAAATCCTCAACAATGATCTGTTTACAGATTTTTAAATTATAATCAAAACTGCTGTGATTTTTAAAAAAAAAATTTGTATTTCAAGATCCAAGCTGTCAGACACTTTAATTTGTATACAGTGGAACAATGATTGATGAGCCTGTCTATCGAGTTTAGTTCATCAGTATTGTGAAATTTTAAGATAGAACAAACAATCTACTCCTTACCCAAAAAAAATACAATGAAGGCAGAGTCAGATGTGACAATGTATTTGTTGGCCACTTGGTGCCAAGTTTTGTTAAAAAAATCTGGTCCTTCTAACCATTTTTTCAATTTGCTTAAATTAGCTTGTATGCCACTAGAAGCAAGATCAACAGGATTTAAATTTGATGGCACACAATGCCAACATTTAAATGTAGTGTTTTGTTCAATAACTGCTAAAAAATTGGGTGCAAACACAGAAAAACATTTGCCATATTTTGCATGTAATGAAGTAAGGCAGTAGAGTCAGTCCAGAAAAGTAAAACTACCAGAAACATAAAGCAAGTAAAAACACCAACCAAACTATTGGCCAAATCAGGGTCTTTCATTAGTTTGTTGTTTAAAGACATTTCATAAAATTTTGCCGCACAATGCTTATGTGAATTGACTATGGGATGATGGGGGAGGTACCACACTGTGGATGCATTTGAGAGTAGTTATCTTTTCTAGTAATTTTTTGGCCACAATTTTCACTTAAGTACTACTCAATTGCTTCTATTTATGCCTTTCTCAAATTCTCATCTTTGATCAATCGGTTCTTGAGGTTAAACAGTCATTTTCTAGCTAAAAGTAGATTATCTTGATACTGTTTCTGACATTCTCTTTTCCATAACAATTATAGTTGGTGATGTACTTTATCATGAGATAATCTAGATTCCATCAGGTTGTAAGCTGCTCTGTCCTTCTTTGAATTTGGAACGTTTAATACTGATTTAATACCCTTTTCAAAATCTGACTTCCACAACCACTCAGTTGTTTGTAGCAGCTCATCATCTTTACAACTAAGAAAGTTAACATGAAAGTTTGCTTGGGAAGAAAGCATTGTTGAGGGACCTAATAACGACCACTCTAAAGGGGTTTTGATAGCATAAGGAGTGCTTTTAGGCCCTTTTTGTATGTTTCCTACATGAAACATTTCTAGAATGTCAGCACCAATTAACATTTGAATCAAAGCTCCTGATATAGTGTCAAAACTTAACTTTCTAATTTCAGAATAAAAAGTAAAGCCAATATATTTTGAAACATTGTTTTATTCAAGATGTTTTGAAATTATAACTCATTCCATTATCAACTGCATTAAATCAAATAATTAATTGTAAATTTGAAAATTTAAATTTAAATAATTTATGAAATAACAAAATAAAATATTGCCAATATATACTTCTAAATAAAACGAAGTTACCTACTCATAACTTTAAAATTAAAATGATATACTGGAGTTATCCAAGATAACTCTGTTTCAAAATATAATGGCTTTACTTTTTATTCTGAAATTAGTTAAGCATTCCTAATTTTATGCTTCAAGATTATCTTCCTAAAATGTGGAAAGTGAGGAAGTTCCTTTCTAGACAAGATAGAGTTAGGTTGGAGAGATATCCTTTTAATGGAATGTATATTGGTTAGAGCAAATGAGTTATCATTATTAAGGGCAGATACTTCCAAGTTGCACAATATATTTTGTACACTTTGGAAGAACTATTTATGGTTTTAATCTGAATGCTAGTTTCAGGACTGCTAAGGTTTATTGCTTTAACTGGTTTTTGTCACAAAAGGTATGGGCAGAACCTTGGTCTAGAAATCATAATTCAAAATACTTTTATTTTTAAATAAATTCTTTGTTGTACAGAATTTAAAAATAACCACTGGTATAGAAAGATTTATAACTCTTTCAGTTTTTGGTGGTCTTTAAAAAGGCTGTTTTTCTTGAGAAATCTTTCAGCCAACTCTTATCAGAAGAAATTGTTGGCAAATGATGAATTACTAGGATTGCAACACATCAAAACACTGTTTTTAATTGGTTGAAGAAAGAGAGCACACAATTGATTGCTTCCTCACTTGCACTGCCAGCAAGAAAGCTTCAGTCCATAGATAAATGTATAAATCACCATACTAGTAGCTTGGATGACTTTTAGGCTAAAAAAATAAAAGAAAATTTCAAAATTTAATCCAGAGTTGTAGGGTCATACATTGAGAATTATTTTTGAGTGGAAAGGGTTAAGAAATAACTTGAATTCAAGAGAATTCCTGTAAAACTTTGGAAATTTAGGTCTGGCCATAAATATACTGTCATAGTTGACATTAGAAAGCCATGGTTGATAAGGAATATTGGTAAATGAAGGATACGATTGGATTGGTAAATTTTGCTAAGCATTCGAAAGTGGTTGAAAAGTATTTTTATTTAAAAATGCTTTATTCTGATTTACTGTACGTTTTGAATAACTAGAATTGGCTGTTGATACACAGGTTTAAGTAAAGTTAACCTTCATAATGGAAGAAGTTGGTAACTGAGTTCTTTCACTACTTAGTGGTGTTAATAGAGTTGAAGGATTTGGATTAGAAATCAAGGTACCCCTGTTTTTGTTGCTTTCAGCATCTTCCCACACCTTATACTCCAACTTGACTAAAGGTATTTTACATAGGGAGGGCTTCCTTTTGTTGCAGCTTTATTTGCAATTGTGACTTGTGCTGCTGCAGCTCTAACTCTAATAGTGACTTACATTGCTGTTCTTCAGCCTGATCTTTCATATGATTAGCTTGCAACTGCACCAATTTAAGATTAAGAGTAGCTTGAAGTCACTTAACAGTTAGAGGAGAAGATATAGTTCTTCAAGGTTTAGTTGAGCCTTTACTAGAAGTACAATATTGGGGATCATATTTAGCTGAGTAAGTGGTTACAGTATTAAAACAGGTGGTATCCTTGCAAGAACCCATAGTCCCTGTGCTTACTTGTGCATCAAACTCGCATTTATTAATTGTGACAGCACCTATGGTTTGCAAAGGAACCATATTACAAGACATTAATTTCATTAAATAATCAAAAGAATCCTCTATTTTAGCAACACTTTTGTTTAATGCCTTGATTTCAGGATTATGTAACAACATTATTTTCTCAGCAGCTAAATAATTATTGTTTAATACAGATTGCAAGTTTTTGATAGCGTTTTCTGCATCACCTTGAAGCAGAATAGTCTTGGGAGTATTAGACTCCATTTTAGATAAATATTCCAATAGCACAAAACTTAAATCAACACAATATACAAATACAGGGTGGGGAGAAAGTTTTCAGACTAATTCAAATCTATTTATTTTTAGGTTTTATTCTTTTTTAATGTTAATATTTTTTTATTTTAAAGATATGAACAATAAAAAAAGTTCATGTATTTATTGCTCTATGTGACCCCCTTAGCCTTGATAATTTTTTCCAGTCTGCCTCTAAAACTTTCAACTGTGACACATATAGTACTCTGTGGGATTTTTTCCCATTCTTTTCTTTCATTTTCCCTCTTTTCCATTCCCCATTTTCCCATTTTTATTCTTCCCATTCCCATCCATACTATTGATTTCACCACTTTCAGTTGTTTCATTTAAGTGAAAGGCTGCCGTCACTGTCTTAGTGTGACTGAGCTTCAACCTCCAAGTCTGGAGATATGCTGAAAGTGTGGACATGTCTTGGCTTAAGGTCCCCTCTAAGTCCTTCCAGTTTCCAGAAGAGTGCAACAATGCTAAATCATCAGCATAAGCAAACTTTCTGGAAATCATGGAAGGAAGATCGTACATATAGATGTTAAATAGGAGGGGAGCCAAGACCGATACCTGAGGAACGCCGTTTTTAAGACAATGTAGCCTGCTTTGCTTGCTGTCACTGGTGGTAAGGGTGAAACTTCGATTTCGGACAAGCTCCATGATCATTTTGACCATGTGCTTATTTGGAAGTAATCTCAGCAGCTTGCAGGTAAGGCCACGGTGCCAGACAGTGTCATAAGCAGCTGTCAGATCAACAAATACAGCACCGGCCTTCTTTTTAGCCTCGAAAGAATCCTCGATACTCTGGGTTAGCAGAACAACTTGATCTACGGTTAACTTTCCATGTCAGAACCCAGACTGCTCTTTAGGAACAGTGGATCGATTAATGGTTCAACGCGGGCATAGATAAGCCTCTCGAGAATCTTGTAGGGGACACAGAGCAGAGATATCAGTTGAGAACTCTTTGGGTCCCCCATGGGCTTTCCTGGTTTTGGGATCGTGACCACAAGTGCTCTTCTCCAGATCTTGGAAATTTTGAGTTGATGCAAACAGGAAGAAAGAAAGTCACGTAACCAGGACTTCAAAACAGCTTCGGCATGGAGTATAAGCTTGGGGCAGATGGAATCAGGTCCCAGAGCTTTACCTGGTTTTAAGTGTTGAAGGGCAGCAGCAAATTCTCTCTGTGAAAAATTGTCAGAGATATTTACTGGGTCTGGTGTTGTGGCCCTCCAAAGGTCAGACACTTCTTGAAAGACAAGTTGAGATGACTTGCAATCAACAGCCTCGTATTTCCCATTTCTAACCAGCTGAGATGCAATAGCATCGGCTGAAACGGGACAGTGACGAGGAGAGTGTCGTGACCTACCAGTAAGGTTGTTCAAAATACTCCACGCTTTTCGACTAGAGTGTGAGAAGTCAATGCTCCGAATTGTCTCGGACCATCGATTCCTCTGCTTTCTGTCAAGCTTGGCAAGCAGAGCTGTAGCAGCCAAACTTGAGTTGTCAGAAAGGTTTTATAGAGGGATTCACACTCTGCATCCCAACACGAAATATAGTTATTTTGATACCTGTGTGGGACAGTCTTTTTGGCTGCTTTCTTAATGGTGTTACAGAAGTCCTGGTAAGCCGCATTTACATCAAGTGAATCAGGCAGCAACAAAGTCTTTGCGAATTTATTCGTCAAAGCAATGTAGTGACTCCATTTGGCCTTGCGAAAGTTCCATCACTTAACAGGCATGCTTGGCACTGCCATAGCAAACCTTGGTGGTGTAATAAGCGAAGGTCGATGTTGCGACCTGGGGAATTTGTCAAGGACATGTCTATCCAGTAAGCGACTGTTTGGACCTATGCTAGCGAAAGCTAGATCTGGATTGGTGCCAGTGTTCCAGCGGCCAGAATAAAAACTGGCAGCATCCTTGGCATTATATAGGAGGGCAAGACAATTAATACTTGCCCAGCCAGCCAAGCACTCACCGTCTGGACTGTTGTCATCGTAACTCCAGTCAGCATGACAACAGTTAAAATCGCCAGCATAAAGACAGGGTGGGGAAACACTGGGATATCCAGGGTTTGCAATTGTATTGGCGGTGGTTTGTAGACATTGACTATTTTATAGCCATCAACGTCCACACACAACCACTTGATCTGTGATGTCGGTGGAGATTGGTCCAAAAGCGTGTATTTCAGTCGCTCATGGACAAACGTGGCAAGGCCATGCTTCCTGCTTAAAGAAGACCCAGCTAGTTGGTAGTTTGGAAGCATCAACTTCTCTGCATCAGTGCAGTGGGTCTCCTGCAGTAGGATGACGAGTGCCTCAGACTGCATAGCAAGGTGATGAAGAACGTTTATCTTGCTTGCAGTGAGGCCTTCGATGTTCAGCTGAAAAATAGTGGGTCCTCGGAATTTGTTGGCAATGTGCCCTAAAAAGGGCAGTTTTATCCTGGCATTGCCCCATCCTGAAAAGGACGTTTGCCGATTAGCAGACCCACACTGAACATTGGAATGGGTGGATACCCTTCCGTTTTGGTAGGTTTGGTTTTGGTCTGTCATTTTAAAATCAACAAACAGACTTACTCACGGCCCAGGCTGCGTGAAAGCACCTACCATCTGGACCTGTGTCTTGAATGATGCCTTGCACATTGTTACTGGATGCCTGTGTCCCACTCCAATGGACCACCTACCTGTGCTCTCAGGCATCCAGCCAGCTGAGCTTTGCCAAATGGGAGCAACACTCTCCTTGGCTTACTGTGGATCTCTGGACCCCGATCATATCTTGCATGGTCTTTTAAGTGGGTCCTCAGATACTGGCCAAGTGAGACTAAGATCCAGACACCCGTTTGTGCCAGCTGCACGGAATCTTTTGGACAACCTTGCCTGACTTGGCATCCGTGCTTCTGAATGAACAAATCACAAAATGGAACGCAGAGTACTGTGAAAATGCTTCCAGGCTCCGTGCTTTTGTGCCCAAGACCAGTGCCAGGCCTGTTGGGATGGGCTTACTCCAAGCAGCTTGGGTTAAGCTCAACCGCCTGCGGACTGGTGTTGGGCGATTCTATTTGTCCATGAACAAATGGGGTCTCACTCCTTCACCGAATTACAAGTGTGGCACCTCTGAGCAAACCGCAGACCATGTACTAACAGCGTGCCCTATACATCAGGCACCACATGGAGCACAAGGTCTGATGATTTTGGATGACAAAACTTGATGCTGGCTTAATGACATCACTGCCAGCATCTGATCCAGGCAGTGCAGCAGTCTGGGGTAGTAAAAGGATAAACCCTTGGCCCCAGTCCTGTTTGTGTCTGGCCTGGAGTGGATGCCCTTCAAATGACGACGACGACAAGTTGTTTTATAATTGTTATGGTATTGACCCTCATGCAGTGAAGTTGGATGATAGCTTAACGATTGTTCATATTTTCAATAAAATTTAGAAAATCTTTTATAAAATTTCTACAAGGATAAAAATTGTAATTCAACAATACAATATAATGAAATTTAAAAATTTCAATAATATTTTTATATAAATTTAAATTGTTATGAAAAACTAATCTGAAAACTTTCTCCCCACCCTGCATTACTAACAATAGTAAATTAGTTGATTCAATATCAAGTATGTATTGTGACTGTTCAAATGTTTTATCACTTTCAACACTCTATACCAGAGCAAATAAAGTTTAAATGTTCAAATACCAATTTTCTTGTGGTCTTCTAACTGAGGATTGTTCTTGAAGACTGGAAGTCAGATGTATCAGTTGACACAGTAGATAAAGAAAACAAATATAACTTTGCCTCTTGCAATTTGAGGTAAAGAATTTATCGAAATTCTTATCCAAATTTATCAAAATTCTCATCTTATTCAAATAGAATCATTAATTGAATCTATAAGTATCAATTTTTTGTTAAAATCTGTGATTTCCAATATAGTTGAAATTCAACTTAAAGAAGAAAGATATTAATTTATTCTGACAATTAGGTTTCACTAGATTAGGTTTAACAAAAAATTGTTTTGCACTGAAACACTTTGGTAAAATATACAGTACCAAGAGTATGGTTAAAAAGGCTCTCAATTACATTGGTCTTCAAAAAAAATGACAACTAAAAATTATCTATCAAACAATTGCAGTACAATTTAAGCTTGCCAAAAGGCAGACAGCAACAGCACAACAGTCTTAAAAAGGGCACTCAGTGCATACTTTAATCAAAGCACAGTGATGTTGTGAGTTCACGTCTTGGCAACACTACAGATTTTATTTGTTTTTATTATCTTTATTCTCCTAACTCAGAAAAAAGTTGATGATGCTACATTTAGGGCAATCATCAACTGATTTATTATAATCATCAATCATTAATTGATTGTTTGTTTTACAATACTTTAATTTAGAAATGTACTTTTAAATTTTCTGAAATTATTCAAGGCCAGTTGCAGCAATTGTTATTGTTAGTATGAATTTTTAATACATGTATCTTACTATATTCTGTTTAAACACTTAAGTTTGATAGCTATGGTTCCATGTCTTGAAAACTTAATTTTTTGCTTTTATAAAACCTGTCAGATAATTTCTGGATGATAAATTAAGGGTCTCAAACATCCATCACATAACAACATTGCACCAACATATTTAAAAAAATTTTTTTATAACTTTATAATTCTTAGCTCAATTTTAAAACAAAAGAAGCAGATTTATCTATTTATTAAAAACACTGACTTTTTTTGTAATTTAATTTTAAAACTTCTTTCCGTTATCAAAAATAAAAATAGCTCTCTTTTTGGATTTTATTGGATTTTTAAGAAAAAGATCAAGTCTTAAATGTATTTTTTAAATTTTGATTTGAAATATAAGATTTTTATTGCAATATATAACAATCTTACAAATTTCATAATCAAGTGTTAAATTTAGTTGTATACATGTTAGTATAGAGTATCAATGGTGATAGCATTATTATTAATATAAATTAAACTATTTTATAAGCTTCATATTTGTAGTTGAATTTTTCTTTTTTGTGTTTTTTTGAAGTCAGATTTTACAATGTGCATTGAAAAATATTTGGCTATGTTTTATGCCGGATGCCCTTCCTGTTGCAACCCTCCCCATTTGCCCAGGCTTAATTATTTTTTTGAAGATTATATTAAAGAGAAACAGTTTTTCTTTTTTTAGATTTTTGAATTATAAATCATCAACTTTTTTTAAAAAAAGATATTTCTTCTTAATTTATAATAATTTGATTCTAATAATTTATAATAATTAATTGATAAGAAATTTGAAAAAAATATATACATGGAAGAACATTGGAATTTTAAGCAAGTTTAGTAGTAATTGGAATTGATTTTAGCCTCATGGGTGTTTTGATTAAATTAATTATTTTATTTTGCAGACAGAATTTTTTTATATAAATAACTAACTCATTGTTTCTAGGTTTTTTTTTATTTTTACAAAATTTTTAAAGCATAATCCAAAACTAGAAAATATAAATTACATGTAATCTTTTCATAATATGTGCTCTGCCAGTTAATTTTTTTCACTTTGGACTGTAAATAAAATCATATATCAAGCTTCATTTACAAAAAAGTTTTTATATAAACAAGTAATTTTTGTTTCAGGCAAATCTCTGTATATAAAACAATGCTTTGAAAAGTTAGAAGAAATATTTGTTGAGAAAAATGTTAATTGGAATTTGTCTGTGATTCGCTTGCTTGAGAAACAAGTTAATATCGATGATGTTATTAATGCATTTACTTATACTGGACAGAATGTATCAAACAAAGACACCCATTTTGTCCATATTGACATTACTCCAGCTGTATGTATTATTTTTGTAAAAAGAAAAATTTATTGTGTTTGAATGATATTAAATGTGTTGAGCAGAGGAGCTTCTCGACCTTATTGCCATTGTATCCCAAAAACTTGGAGCACAATTGTTGCAGCCAACTTTTTTATATGTAAAGGGAAAAACCTTTTTTCTTTTGTCTTCAAGTAAATTTGAGGCACAAATTTTAGTCCTTAGGATTGTAAAATTGATTAAGAACCGTTGATGTAAACATTAATTACTTTTTACCACAACAAATATATTATTTTAACACACTTTACATCATTTTGGTGTGGTTCATTAACAAACTCACTGTTGTCCACAGGTTGTGAAACCATATGTAAAGTTTAAGTAGGTTAATATTCTTTATCAATTCTCAACAAAAATAAAAATAATCCACATTCTGTTGACTGTTTGATCATTTTCTTTTGTCTTTCATTTAAACAAAATAACAGCACAATGCATTGTTAAAGAAATTTTGCTCTTGCAGACTCTAATTTTTCATATTTTTTATTCTTTCTAAAACCCTTTGAAGCATCTTGTCCATTGCTTTAAATATTTTTGATATGCTTCATTTAACTCTTCAATCCCTCTAACAAAACTACTCTTTCTGTAATGACAATGTTGATCAACTTGCAAGTAAAGCTGCCCTAATTTTTTCTTTCAGTTTCAACTCTTTCGTTTTTCTGCCCAGTGATTATCAAAATCATCACCTTATTTTTTGATTCCCAATCTGTTTTGTCAACTCATTTTTCACCTTATTATACTTAATGTTGAAATCCCTTAAAGACACCAAATTTTTTTTAACTTTTTGTCTGACTCTTCAATGGATACCTGGCCACTACTCTTTTAATGGCAATGACTTAGCAGATGATTTCACTAAAGTTGGTGCCACATATGATCTCTCCAGCCACCATACCATTCCTTTTCTCTCATCTCATATCCTTTTGACTGCTATCTATCCACCCCAGTTGAAGATGTACAATCTGTTTTTTCTATTATCAAATTTCTACTGCTCCTCTGAAAAGCTTACTCTTCTTCATTTGCTTGTTGAGACCTCTCTTGTTTATTCTGCAATGGACACAGCACCTTTTTTGGCTCATACCTAATATCTCCACAAGATTGGTCAAACTGAGACTTCTTTATGCAGCATTGTGGTTCAAATCAGAGTACATCTTTTCATCTTGTGCTAGACTGTCCTTCTCTTGGCTCTCTATGCCTAAAAATTTTCGTTCCAGGACATGGCAGAAGTTGAACCAAGACTGAATCTCATCTTTGCCATAAATGTAGAGTTTTTATCTGTTTTGCATGCTGCTGAAATTTGAAAAAGCTTATAGAAACATTTAAAAAATAACCTACTGTAAGTTTTATGTTATAATAATGACATGAACTGTAAGTCCAAATCAAATACAAGAATTGCAATGAGAAAACATTAATTAGACATATAATAAGAAAGAAAATTTTTTAATTGTCATTGAAGCATTGCAAGTATTATAATTCTTACAGGAAGTTTCTCGTGGTCTGAAACTCTGGGTGGCTGTCTCAGAAATTTACGCATCCTTGTTTTGATTCAATTTAATTTTGTATTAATGAGATATAAAAACAATGCAAAATCGGACAGACTAAATTGGATGGGGGAAATAAGACAGAAAAAATAAGATGGATGAAATAAGATAGACAAATAAGATGGACAGATAAGATAGACGGTTTTCTATAAATAAACATAAATACTAACAACTAATGCATAAAGAAAAACTTATAAACACTCACCAACTGTAGACTGACATGGAGCAGACCAACAAAAACTAACAGTATTGAACAGTATATCCCTAAACAGTATTACAAACAGCTCAAAAGCACCAACAGCACTCCCAACAACATCTAACAGTATTACAAATAATAACTCTACCATCGCTGCTTAAAGGCTGAAGCAGCTAACTGAGATGTCTTTTCACAATTTTACAGCCAACGCGGAAAAAAGGTCAGCTCAAGGTAACAGAAAATTAGCAAGCAAGCACCGTGAAATAATGAAGTGGATCAAATAAATGTCAAACAAAAATAAAAGTAAATTAAAAACCCGGGTTCAAAACTTAAATGATACTTGCCATAACATACCCCCGCAATTTACAAATGTAGAAATGAAATTTAAACACAAGATATGGCAAATAGATACATTAATACACACACAAATATATACACTACACACACACAGTCTTCATTTATCTGTTGAGAGTTTGAACAGTTTTGTAATCAATCATTTCCAAATTTTGTTTCGAGTGCAAACGAGGATCTGTCACACATGACCAAACTTGTCAGGAAAGGTTTGTACAATGTGGCCTAAAGGCCGTTTGCCATAAGTAGAATTTTCATCATTCACTAGGACTAAGTCATTGACAGCAAAGTTTGGATCAACGTCATGCCACTTTTGGTGAATTTGGAGAGTTTGCAAATACTCCTTTCTCCAGCGTAACCAAAATTGATCAGCAAGGTACTGGACCTGACACCACCTTCTGCACATGTAATTATCTCGATGATAGAACACTCCAATCAAATGGTCTTCTGCACAAAGGAGCAAGAGATAGTTAAGTGACAATGGCACACCACCCTCGTCATCCAGGACTACTGGAGTTAAAGATTGGGAGTTGACGATATGCTCAGCTTTTACAAACAAAGTTAAAAGTACATCATCAGTTAGGGCCTGCTCAGAGCAAATGGCAGACAAAACCCGTTTGATGGAGCGGATGACTCTTTCCCAAATGCCACCCATATGGGTAGCATATGGTGGATTAAGCCTCCATTTAATTTCCTTACAGTTCAAGGGGTCAGCAATAGTTAATTGATTAAGATCTATCAACAAACGTTTCAGCTCCAGGTAACCTCCAACCAAATTAGTACCATTATCACTATAAACGGTATGTGGATTACCCCTGCAATTGATGAATTGACAAAGTGCATTGATGAATGCATCTGTATCCAAAGAATAGCTCATTTCCAAATGAACAGCCCTTATCATTAAGCAGGTGAACATGCACCCATACCTTTTCAACCAGTTACACCCTTGCTTCACCATGATAGGCCTAAAATAATTAATGTCCAAGATCTTACGCACAGTCGCTGCACCTTTTAATATCCAGTAGCGTTCTCTCAATACACTCCAAGTATATGATGACCCACTATGTCCCACACCTTTATGGCATTGTTCAATCAACAGACATGTTACCTACAAGTTGGTGGGCATAATGATTGAGTGCTTGGCATCAAAACTACAGGAGCATTGCATAACCTACCTCCAACTCGAAGCACACCTGAGATGTATGAAGGATTGAGTTTCTGTAAAGAAGGTTTAACAATTTTACCAGCTGAATTTTGCATTTCAAGTCTTTTGTAATCTTTTGGTAAGGCCTCCCTCTAAACAGCAGCAGTAATAGTCATCTCTGCTCATCGCATCTCGTCAACTGTTAGAGGACCAGCAGCCATGGGCCTACACAAAAGCCTACCTTTGAGTCATAATATTTGTGCCACAATACATTTCAACCTGTAAAAAGACGAAAATTGAGCAAAACGTTCTTCCATGTCACCATCTGACATGGCAACCTTGGTCCGGCCCCCATCCGCTTTACAATTTCAAATTCAGCTGGGAGGTCAGGAAGAGACTGAGGTGGCTGTGGCCACAGCGATTCAAGCTCCTGCAAAAAAGAAGGACCAGTTAGCCAACAAATCACTGAATTAGAAGAGCGAGTACCATCATCAGCTGGATTATCTGAGCTGGGAACAAAACACTATTGGGAAGAAGTACTTCTGTCTTCTATCTGTGTTAGATGATTAGATACAAAAACTGGAAAGTATTTTGCCGAATTTCGTATCATGTACAACACAGACATAGAATCAGTTGAAAAAACAGACTCCAAAGTTGTTCCTTAACTTTAGTGGCCATAGTGGCAGCAACCAGTTCCAGTCTAGGAATGGAGACTGTCTTTAAAGGTACAAGCCTTGACTTACCCAATAAAAAATTGCAAAATATTGTTCCATTCGAAGCAATCACTCTCAAGTAAGAAACTGTGCTGTACACAACTGACAAGGCATCAGCAAAATGGTGGAGTTGAGATTTGAAACAAAGTATTGAATTCTCCCATATCTGATTGTATCAAGCAATGTGGGACAGACACAGCTGACAAGTTGCTTAAGCCTTCTGACCACTGCCTCCAAACTTTGACATCTTCCTCACCTAGACGATCATCCCAGTCGTACTTTCTGCGACAAAGATCTTGAAGCAAAAGCTTAGCTGCTAGAATTAACGGAGCTAGAAATCCCAAAGGATCAAAAACTGAACTTAAAGTAGATAGCAAACCTCTATGAGTAAAAGGACCATCCTTTAGCTTTACATGGAATTTGAAACAGTCTTCTTTGTTGTCCTTTAACACGCCTAGAATTCATCAACACAATAAAAGAATCCCTTCATTCTCTGTTGTCTTAGACTTGGGACGGTCTTCTTCTGAAATGGATTGGAATAGATCTTCATTATTTAAAAGGAATTTTGTAAGTCTAAAGCCTCGTTTTTTTAGGAGAGTCGAGACTTGTTTCCTCAAATAAATTGCCTTCTGGACTGTAGGTGCTGTGAACAAGCAGCCATCCATATAAAAATTATTCACAATTAAAGATCTTACATCTTTGTCGAAATTGTCCTGCTGATCTTTGGCTGATTGTAGTAAGCTGAATTACGCACAGCTAGGTGAAGATGTAGCTCTCAAGAGATGAACATTTATGTGATAAGCTGGTTGCTTGGTCAAATCCCCTTCTGGCCACCACAGAAAACAAAGATAATTTTGATCTTTTGGATTCACAAAAACTTGATGAAACATTTGTTCAATATTGCCAGCCTCTGCAATTTTCTCAAAATAGAATCTAGTTAATACACCTATGAGTATTAGGCTATTTAAAAAGTCAGGACTGCTAAGTAATTGTCATTTAAAGAACATCTTGCATATTTAGCTGCACAATCAAAGACAACACAAACTTTCTCAGGTTTATGTGGGTGTAAAACTGCATGATGAGGTAAGTACCAACCTTCACAAGTAGATTGCTCTGGTTTAACAAGTTGGCAGTGACCCTGTGACAAATATGAAGCAATAATGTTAGAATATTTTTTTTTTAATGCAGGATCTTTTATGAATCTTTTTTTCAGTTGCGACAATCACACACATGCTTGATTGTAGTTGTCTGGGAGACACGGTGTTCCTGGCCTCCAAGCAAGTCCAAGTTGGTAGTGGCCTCGAATCACATTTTTGGTTTGCTACATTTGCTGCAAAGTGTATCTATCCTCCCTAGACATGGAGGTAACATTGCCATTATATTTGGGGACTTCATCTAAATTCCATAAGCATTGAATTTGAGAGTCTAGTAATTTGTCAGATATATTTAGAAAATTAACAGATATTGAATCACCACATTCTGTCAAATTGCCATTTGCATTTGCTCATGACCAACCAAGGACCACCCCAAAATGCCTCGGATGGCAAAGGGTTCTTTAGCATTTCCACAACACTCTTCCTTGACCCAAAATGTTTCTGGAGTGTCTAAACTTATTAATAAAAGAACTTCACTGTGTGCCACTGGAAGATCAAGATCTTGTAGATGTGGCCATGCTTCAAACTTACAATGGGTAAGAGCTAAGTTTGAAACCACCAGTAACTGGTCGACCAAGAGTACTTTCTGCAAATTTATTTCATTGCCAGTTAAAGAACATACTGTAAGATTTACCTTTTGCCCTTGCAAAGCATCAAGCAATCAGTAACAGTAGTGACAGAGAATTTGGTTGGTTCTCCTGAAATATCTAAAAGGTTTAAAAGATGATAAGCACAGAGAGAAGTCGTGGAACCATGGCCTAAAAAAGGCACAGGTTAACACAGGCTTTAATCCTGTTTTTACATACACAGGAACAACATTGAGAAAAACGTTACTGCCAACAGTAATGTTAGAAGCTGCTAAGAAATTTGTAGAATGCAGTTTGGTGTTGGAAGTGGGAGAAATGTCGCAACGTTCTTGGTGAAGAAGCAAGTGATGTTTTTGTTTGCAATCATTTTTTGTACAAGCTGCTTCTGAATAACAGTATTTAGAAATATGACCAGCCTTTTTGCAGTTATAGCATAGGCAGTGCTGATACATAAAATACAAACATTCCTTTACAGAAATTTCAAAAAAAACTCTGGACATTTCCAGAGCACATGCTTCAAAAAACGAAAAAATTTACACTCATAAGTGTTAACAGCTTCAGTGGAATTTGAGGCAACGGTATAATGCATGTTCACCCCAAATACTGAGCCATGCTTCAATTTACAATTAAGAGAATTCGCATAAGAAGACTTAACTACATCAGCTTCCTTTACAATAAAACGTTTAAGATCGGCAAAGTCTGGTTTATGACCATCTTGTTTAACACCGGCAGAAATCTGCAGCCATCACAATCACGGGTCAAATGGTAGATGCCTAACAGTTTTGGAAATGTTCTCAAAACAGTTCAAATCCGAAAAATAGTTTAAATGAGCTAAAGTGGTATAACACTTTTCAACCTTTTGTGCTAGCTCAATCAGGGCTTTAGAATCATCTTTTTTAATGGAAGGGCATTCAAGCAAATTAGCAATATACGATCTAGCTATTATGTTTCTTTTGCCATAAGTTTCATACAAAATTTGTTTAGTTTTGACAAATCCTTGATGAGGTTCTAGTGGCAAGCAATATTCAATAATTGATGTTGAATTAAATAAAGCAGTTTTACCTTATCATCATGTTTGACCACCTCAATTGTAGATTCAAATGTGAATATAAACTTTAGATACATAAGAAGGTTTCCATCAAACTTGAGCAGTTCCAAGGCTGCTTTTCGTAAATGCAACTCGACCTGAGGTTTGATTTCTTCCCGCTTAGACAAGTCTAACTGAGTAGAACCTTGAAAGGTAACCTTTGGTTTCGTTTCCAAAGGAAGACTATAAACTGGTAATGTAACAGTTTTGGCCGCAAAGTCGACACCTGTACAAGGTAAGTGTACCTGATTTGTTTGCAATGTTACCACAGTGATGTCAGCACCAGTTGTGGGCTTCTGATCATCGGGAGGAATATAACCACCATGTTCCAGTTCCTCTTTGAAGACCTGTCGTTCAATGGCAGCTTTCTGTAACTGATGAGATGCTTTAAGTATCTCACGTTGCTGCTTGAGCTTGAACTCCTTTTCTTCAAGAAGCTGTTGTTCCTGTAATTGACAAAGATGCAATCATGCAACCTCCTGCTTTGCAATTGCTTTAGCTAAACACAAACTACTGTGTGAACTATGCAAGCTGTGTGAGCTACTGCTCACAGTTTTCAGTTGCGAGCCATGTAGGCCCATACAACACTTGCCGCAGTTGTTGACATTTCAGGATCATGGGTAACTCCTTCTAGAGCCATTCCAAAACTTTCTTATCAAACAAGCCTTTTTGCAGTGCAGGTTGTATAACTGGGTAATCAAAAACTCCCCTTTTGATATGTCATCATGCAGTCTGATTGCCTTTTCTAACTGTGAAGAGGCCTCATTATTTAACAGTGCTCTGACTGATTCAGGTCAGAATCTTCTTTAATAAGCACTTCAACTTTTTTATAAAATCCTTTCAAAGTAGCTTTGTAAAGTATCAAAACTCTTACCTTCAAGTTCCATTGAGACAGCAAAACTTAATTAAATGGAGCCATAGTTGAAACTTATGTTACAGGAAGTTTCTCGTGGTCTGAAATTCCGGGTGGCTGTCTCAGAAATTTACGCATCCTTGTTTTGATTCAATTTAATTTTGTATTAATGAGATATAAAAACAATGCAAAATCGGACAGACTAAATTGGATGGGGGAAATAAGACAGAAAAAATAAGACGGACAAATAAGACAGTTAAATAAGATGGACAAATAAGATGGACAGATAAGATAGACGGTTTTCTATAAATAAACATAAATACTAACAACTAATGCATGAAGAAAAACTTATAAACACTCACCAACTGTAGACTGACACAGAGCAGACCGACAAAAACTAACAGTATTGAACAGTATATCCCTAAACAGTATTACAAACAGCTCAAAAGCACCAACAGCACTCCCAACGACATCTAACAGTATTACAAATAATAACTCTACCATCGCTGCTCAAAGGCTGAAGCAGCTAACTGAGACATCGCTTCACAATTTTACAGCCAACGCAGAAAAAAGGTCAGCTCAAGGTAACAGAAAATTAGCAAGCAAGCACCGTGAAATAATGAAGTGGATCAAATAAATGTCAAACAAAAATAAAAGTAAATTAAAGGCAGAAACAAACCCAGGTTCAAAACTTAAATGATACTTGCTGTAACAATAACTTAAAGAATTTAAAGGTAACTTTCAATAAAAAAAAATAAATTAGCTGATGAAACAATTAATTTAGCTGAGCATTTTTAATCTAAGAAAATTGAAATCAGACTATTTTAAGGAAGTATTAGAATTAAAAAATAACAAAATTATTGATGTAGATTTTACACAACTTCTATCTAGAATTCAAATTTTAAGGCAAATGATAAAATGTTTTTGAAAATGTTTCTTAATTTATAATGCTTCTATGCTTGGGTTTGTTCAATTTTAGTTCATTTTGTTTAAAGAATTTGTTCAATTTTAGATTATTCATATTTTTACAGGTTCAAAGTGGAGTATTAAAATTCTTGTTTGATCTTATTATTTTGGGAGAGCTGAAAAACAGTTGTGGAAAAATTTGGAAAAGACAGAAAACTCACTTTTATGCTTTAGAGTATACAACTTCTACAGGAAAGGTAGTTTGTTTTATAAATTTAGTTAAAAATAAGATTTAGTTTGGCATGGACTGTGCTTACATTTTTAACTCAAGAGTTTACTTGCCGCTCTCTGTGATAGTGCATTGACATTTGGATTTGTGTCAATCTATATTGATGTTTGTAAATGTATTTGCTGATATAAATTTCAAAGATTTAATTCTATCAATGTTGATTATAATTAGTTTATATTATTTAAATACAATTTTATATAATATATATGAAAGTTTTGAATTGCTCTTATAAATCTACAACTTAAACTAACATTGAATTGTTTACTTTAGATTCGCCTTTCATTCTCTAAACTTCTTGATTTGTTTCCAAATGTACACTGTGTATCACCAATAAATGCTTTGGAGTATTTAAAAGACAATGCAACTTATCCTCCATCTGATCACATTTTAATTGTTAAAAAGTTGTTGCTGCATGATATGTATCAACGTCCTTATCAGTATCTTTTAAAATTCATGCAACAAAAAAACCTTGATGATTTTAATTATGAAAATCCTATAAATAATGCATTTGAATGCTTGCAGACATTACTAAAATACTGCAGTGTTGAAGATCCTTCTTGGTCAGAACTTAGTCATTTTTCAAAGTTTTTAAATACTCAACTGCAAGATTGTGAAAATTCTGTTTATTGTAATCAAGATCTTGCTGGCAAATATTCTCGTTTGGCTGGACTAAAAAACTTTGCAGTTAAATTCATGATTAGAATGTCACAAGATTTTGCTACTCCTTCATTGAATACAGAAGCACAGGCTTTTAAGAAATCTGAAAATGAAAATAATGTGTTTGAATTGCATCAATTACGACGACATTGGGAAACTGAATTTCATCCATATTTATTTTTTAATTCTGATCGCATATCCATGTCTTTTGTGCATTTTAATATTGATGTTAAAGGTAATTTGTGTCATCCAAAAACAAACAAAATTGTCTTACCTAATGTAATGCATCATAAACTGGTTTCTACTTTGAAACGTAAATATAAAGTAAATCTAAATCAAGATTTTGATCATTTGGATCGTGAAAAAAAATTGGAAACACTTTTTAATGTTCTTGATGTAAAACAAAAATCGAAAATTTTTGATCCTGATCCAACATATGAACTGACAACTGACAATGTGCTAAAAATGCTGGCAATTCAAATGCGATTTCGTTGTGGAATACCTGTTGTTATGATGGGTGAAACTGGTTGCGGAAAGACAAGAATGATTGAATTCATGAGTAAACTAAAAGCTGGACACAACAATAAAATTAAAAACATGTTTGTTGTAAAAGTACATGGTGGTATAACTGTTTCTATGATTCAGAAGCATGTTGAAGCAGCAGTTAGTTTAGCCAAGCAAAATGGTGATATAGAAACAACACTGTTTCTTGATGAAGCCAATACAACTGAAGCAATTTATGCAATTAAAGAAATCGTTTGTGATTTGAGTGTTTGTGGAAAGTCTTTTTTTGAGACTGGATTACAAATAGTTGCTGCTTGTAATCCTTATCGAAAGCATGAAAAACAAGCACTTGATTTAATGGAAAAGTCTTGTCTTGGTTTTCATGTTAAAACTGAAAGCGTTACAGAAACATTTGCTGGAATTCCTATGAGGCAGTTGGTGTATCGTGTTGTTGAATTACCACCAAGTATGCAACCATTGATTTGGGATTTTGGTCAATTAAGCAATGATACAGAAACTGCATATATCAAGCAAATGGTATTGAAGCTAAAAAAAAATATTAACAGTCACAGTCAGCTAGAAAATCTTAAACCAGAAATGGTTGAAGTGATTACAAATTGTTTGCATCATTCTCATGTTTACATAAAAAGAAAGAGAGATGTTTGCAGCTTTGTGAGTTTGAGAGATGTAGAACGAACAATTAAAACTTTTAAATGGTTTTATACAAAATTGAAAGTTTTGGATAAATATGCATGCAAAAAATTAAAGCAAAGAAAACAACTTTCATTACCATATCGAGCTTTGATTCATGCTTTAGGTGTATGCTATCATGTTACTCTTGATGATAGAAAGCCTTATCGTGAATGCATTGCAAACCAACTTCAAAGAAATTGTAATATCACTGAACAAGATATTTTAGATGAAATTATTGATTGTCAAAATTTATTTTTTAACTCTGTTGTTCTTGAAAGTGATATTGGTCGCAATGAAGCTTTGAGAGAAAATGTGTTTATGATGATTGTTTGTGCTGAAATGCGAATTCCTTTGTTTTTAGTTGGGAAGCCAGGAAGCTCCAAATCATTGGCTAAAACCACTGTTGCAAATGCAATGCAAGGCCGAAATTCTAAAATTGCTTTTTTTAAAGAATTAAAACAAATTCATGTATCTTCATTTCAGTGCAGTGCAGTATCAGATGCTGTTGGAATTGAAAGAGTGTTTAATCAGTGTGCAATGTTACAAAAAAATGAAAAGTTGGATGATTTTGTTGCAGTTGTTGTGCTTGATGAAATCGGATTGGCTGAAGACTCTCCCAAAATGCCACTAAAGGTTCTCCACTCTTTGCTTGAAAATTCTTCAATTGACCCACAGTTTGTTTCAGATGAACATTGCAAAGTAGGTTTTGTGGGTATTTCAAATTGGGCTTTAGATCCAGCTAAAATGAATCGAGGTATTTTTGTTACTCATGGTAAACCATCAAAAAATGATTTGGAGAAAACTGCTGAGGCAATTTTTGAATCAGACAAAGGTAAATTTCAATATCTTAGTGGTGTAATAAAGGCATTAACAAGTGCATATTTAGAAGTTTATGAAAGTCAAACTAAAGAATTTTTTGGATTGCGTGATTACTATGCTTTGCTTAAAATGTTATATCATTTTATATCCAAAAATAATCAAATTTTATTTACCAATATTTTCCGACTTGTTGTAAGAAACTTTAGTGGCTCTCAAAAAAATGTTCTGGAAGTATTTCAAAAGCACTTGGACAATTGCTTTGATTATACTGATAACCCTTATGTGCCAGTGGTATCACTAATCCAAGAAAACTTAAATTCAGTTTTTGAAAGTAGATTTTTATTGCTGTTAACCAACCAGTATTCTGCTGTTGGTCTTTTACCTAAAGTAATGGGTGATATTTCTGATTACCAAGTTGTATTTGGTTCTAGTTTTCCCAGTGACAATGATTACATTGAAGTTTGCCGAAATATCAACAAAATTAAAATATGTATGGAAACTGGTCAAACAGTTGTGTTGCTCAACTTGAGAAATCTTTATGAGTCTCTTTATGATGCTCTAAATCAACACTATGTCACATTTGCTGATCAAAGATATGTTGATCTTGGTCTTGGTGGCCACAGGGTCAAGTGCAGGATTGCTCCAAAATTTCATCTGATAATTATTGAAGAAAAACAAATTGTTTATAATGAATTTCCAATTCCTTTAATCAATAGATTAGAAAAGCACATATTAGAAATGAGTAGCATTTTGACTCATGATCAGTTACATTTGGTAAATCATCTGAAAGATTGGCTACAACATTTTACTGACACATATAAAGCTTTGCATTGCAAATCATTTTTCAAAGAAGATGTATTTCCTGGTTATAAAGAGGATACTGTAGCATCTGCTCTTTTGTCTACAAAAAGTGGTGATATTACTGATATTAAAAAAGTTTTGATTCAAACTGCTTCACTTGACAGCATATGCAGATTATCCAAATCTAAACTAATTGATGAGGCTGATATTTTGCAAGATATCTACTTCAATCAACAAGAGCACGACAGTTTGCTTGCTTTATTGCAAAAGCAACTTATGTCAGATAATAAGCTTTGTGTTTTTGAAGTTACATCATTTTCACAAATGCTAATTGAAAAAGATTGTCAAGAACTTCAAAAACTTTTGCAATTAAATTCAAATGCAGTCATGTTGTTAACTTTGCAACAGTTTCGAACAGAAAGGGAGTTTTCTGAAAGATTAGACAAATTCTTTACTGCTGTTTCACAAAATCCTAAAACTCCATTTATTTTGTTAGTGCAGTGTCCTCAAGCACATTTAAATGGGAATTTAATTGCTTGTGCAAAGTATGCTATGTTAAACAAAATAAAAGAGTTTCAACAAAGAAATTTTTCCTATTCTAAAGTCATTGTAATATTTGTATTGACTATGGAAAGACACATTGCCCTTCATAAATCCAAAGCATCTTTTTCAAGCTTTCATAGCTCTAATTGTTCTTCAATGTATATTGATGAGTTAAAACCTTCCAGAAAATACATTGCTCCTGTCAGAAGGCTTTGGAAAATGACCATTCCTCAAATTGTAGATTTTGCTGTTCAAGATAATGAACTTTCAAATGAAGTTTTAAATGTTAAAGAACTAATAAATGTATGTATTCCATTTGCTATGGCTAAATTACAAAATAAAAATGACTTGCAAGGACGAAATCGAGTAAAAATTCTCAGTGATTTGTGCTTCAACTTACCTACAATTTCAACAGTATTTTTAAGATTACTTGTAAATAATGTCAACAAGTTGTTGTCTGACCAAGAGCATCAAAAAACTGATGAAGATTGTTGGCTTGTCCATGTTGCTTGTTCTGGTCAAGATTTGCAAGAAGGTGGCTCATTTAAGAATGGAGTTTGGTTGTTTTTGAGGAATAAATTTGCGATTGCAGTTGCAAAGATAATTGCTGGTGCAGATGTTGATTGTAACCTTAATTTATTAAGAAATGAAGAACTAGTTGATTTGTGGCTGCAAATGTTTGAATCGGGATATTTTGTAAATATGCAATGGCCAAGCACTTCCATTTGTGACAGCTTTCTTGTTCAAGTTCAACCAAATTTTGATTGTTCATTTCCTTTTTCGAGATTTTTGTATGAAATGATGTTAAAACAGTGGATGATAATTACAGCTCAAGATTTTGATAATGTAAAGGAACAATTTTTTAACCATCTTTGTAATAAACCAATTCCATTTTTGGAAATAGCTGCCGAAAGAACTAATAACAAGAGTTTGATTCAGTTATTCATAATTGACTTCGTATATTTCATTTACCAGACAAATGGCTTTGGTAATCATATTTCTGAACTAGAAATGAAAACTGTTCAAAGTTGTGTTTTTATATTGTTTCAAAAACAGAAAAACTTTGTAACTAATTGCAATGCTTTTGCTAAAATTTTTGTATTGCTGCAAGAAATAAAAAAAGATCTACAACTTTTTTCTGAAATGATTAATATAAATTTAGACATACTGAAAAATCATACAGAATGGACAAATAAACAGTCTAATTTTGAAGAGTTTATTATTCATAAATTAGCTTTTTGTTCATTGCTAGAAAAACTTGACAAGGATGCTGCAGATCACATTGGTTCTGTTGAAAGTTGTGAAAAATGGAAAACTATAGTAAATAAAGCTAAAGTTGTAGCTGATACCATAGTACCAATATTGGATAATAAATTTAAGCAGTTATGGAATCAAATTTTGTTTGCTGAAATGTTTTTAGAACAACTTATTCCTACTTCATCTACATCTGAAACTGCTCAACATTATTTGATGTGCCTAGCACCTCTGGCCAAAAGACTTTGGAAGGCTGCTAAACAGCTCAATGGTCTTTCCAGTTTAAAGTTTTTAAATATTTTTATAAAAACATTGCATGGTTCCAAGAAAAGCATTGAAGTTAGCATATTATGTGATTGGCATCATATAAAATGTAAATCATGCAATGCCCATCCAATGTCAGAGCCAGTTAAACTTTCATGTAAACATTACATTTGTTTTAAATGCATATCCCCAGACGTTTCTGAAAGAGCTTGTCCTCATTGTCGACAACAAATTCCTGAAGAAACTTTTATAGAACCACTAAAACTTTCTTCAGAACAAGAAAATGAGTTAAGACGTTTTCACATAGCATGCTCTAGTTTTTTTCTTGAGTTTCTTTCCACTTTTTACTTTGGTAGGTCAGCAAACAATGCTGAGCCAAGCATAGATTCAGATGAGTTAAAATTAATTTTGGAAAAATTAATCATTTGTGATAATAGTTTTGCATTTCATACATCACTAGTTGCTGGCTTGAGTGGATTTGATCTTAATATCAATGGTCGGTCATACATTCTTCAGCTGTCACTTCAATGTAATGCCAGCATTGTTGAAGATTGTTTAAAACACTACTTAGATATGGAAACCATCTCTACTAGCAAGAAAAGTGACTTGATTGAAATATATATGTTGTGTCTTCAGAATATACTTAATGCTGTGCCAATTGACAAGGACATTGATGATAAAATTGATATTTTCAAGTATGAGATTGGCAAAGCAGGTATTTTGCTAGATGAATGCTACAAAACCCATGATTTAAGTTTTAGTCAACTTCAACACCTTGAATTTTGTGTTAAATTACAGTATGTTGTCAGAGTGGTAGTTTTGTGTATAAACAAAATACACCATCAAAAAATATCTTCCATAAAGCTTTATCAAACTACAAAAAATCTTGTGACCAAAGTGGCAAATGTATGTCAAAATCCATTGTTCAGTGGGATGAAACTTTACATAATAAAATTGTTTTGCCACTTTTATGGATTAAATGCTTTCCATGTTTTGTTGAAAGATGAAGCTTGGATTTATCCAGCTCAAGATAGTAACCAACACTTTTATTTAGAGTCTGATTATCTTGTTTTCTCAGGTGAAAGCTATGTCAAAATTAAGTCCACACTTCTACATATTTCAAAGCAGGAAGATTTTCCTCAAACTTTTCAAAATATTGTTAATGAAATTCAACAATCAAAACACAGTTTCTTTCAAGTGATTCTTGCTTTATCAGTTTGGACTGCTAACAGTGCTGTAAGATGCCAACTTAAACAGAAAGCTTACAATTACATTGTTAAACAATTTAAGACACATTTTTCTGGCAAAATTTCCTTTCAAATATTTGATGATATTGCTAAAAGGAAAATAAATG